>WIPJ01002003.1:30709-44274 GCA_018155075.1 Cassiopea andromeda
TCCCTGAGGCACCCCTGCTGATATTTCTTTCCAGTTGGAGCACTTGCCATTCAAAACAGTTCTCTGTTTGCGCTTAGAGAGAAAACTTTTAAGCAGGGCAAGGAATGGCCCAGAAACGCCATATAGTTGAAGTTTGTATATAAGGCCGTCATGCCATACTCGATCAAAAGCTTTAGAAAGGTCAAGAAATACAGATCCGACATCTTGAGGTGGATTGCAGTCAAAGGCCTGGAATATATAATTAGTTATGGACAGTAATTGATTGATCGTGGAATCACCAGGACGGAATCCAGATTGATTAGGGTTTAAGAGACCACAAGAGACAATATGAGTATATATGGCATTATATATTAGCTTTTCAAATATTTTACCAAAAATGGGCAATAAAGAAAATTTAGTAATTTTATAGAGCTAAGAAAGAAAAAGCATCCATTAATTAACAAAAATTCACCTGCCCTTCAAGAAACATCCTTTTACTTGCAAGTGTAGCATCGAAGAAATAGTTTATTAGTAGAAAAATTGCAACACTGGAATTTGAGCAACAACCAGGAAAAAGTTTTAAGCCCCCCTCAAATAAGGCCCCATTCTAATAAGCCCCCATCCTAAAATCCAAAAAAGTAAGATCCCAGAGGGCTAATTCGAGGATTTACGGTAATTCAGGGAAGCATTTATTGCAAAGAAATAACAGCTGTGTCAAAGGTTGAAACCGTAATGTACATGATGTGAAGGAATCACGCATGCTTGCTTCACTGATTCACTTGAGTTCGTTCATGTTTGCAAAAGACGTGGAATCAAATCTCGAATGCGCCTCCCTTCAAGAGATGGAATAGATACACCTTGTTGAAAAATTAATCAATTATTGGCTTGTCCAATCAATATATTTGACCTCGTTCTATTATCGGCTGTATTTGCGTTCCCACCTCTGCGCAGCAGGTATACTTTCCTACGTTAGAAGCGCTCATTGGTATCTAAGCAGTTGTCAATGTTACGGTTCGGCAACCAAACACTTGTGAAGTTCCTTCGCATCTTTAGACTGTATCCGCAAAGTCTACTCAAAAGGTCTATTGAATTTGTATGGGAAAGAATTTGTTTGCAAATCTTGGTCCCCTGGATTGTAAGGAGAAACGCATGGCGCTGCGGGTCTGAGAAATCTTGCGAATGCTGCAAGAGAGGAGGTGCCAGGGTTTGTACCTCTTACGAACAGGCCATAGGAACACTGCTTTCATGTGATTGCCTGTCAACTTGATTCCTTCGTTATAAACCAGTGTTGCCACTCGTAGGGGGATTCCTTTACCGTAGGTGAATACGGCACTCTTTAGGGGCAACCTACAGGGAAAGTATCCATGTGTAGGAAAATGTAGGGAGTTGAAGCATGCTTTATGATGTAAGATAGTAAACGTCATTTATAGTTAAGAAATTGTTTTTATGAGGAAATTTGCTCAGCAATGCATCACATTACTACCTTCTTCAAGAACTCTTTCAAGAACTACCAATAGAGACAAAGGAAACTATGAAGCAAGCTTCGCTCGAGTCACGTGACTTCAAATCACGCGAATTTTTAATAAATGGCAGTTTGAAGATTTTTAATGTTAAGGCCATCTTCCACTGGATAATGCTCTTTAGTAGACCGAATGATCTTGCCAATTGTAACTTTTGTGAAATTGAAACCAAACACATATCTAGAGGAAATGTCCAAGATGATCAAAACCTCCCTGTACAGTCATATTGAAAGGGGGGAAGGCTTACTTTTTATGTAAATCTCCAGATTGATTATTCTGTTGGGGGCAATACCATGTAAAAATTGTAATTTGGGGCATTGCCCCCGTGCCCCCAGCATTTATGTGTTTGGTTGATAACCTCCTTGCCTCCCAATCCAATCCAGTTAAGCTATTTATTGCACTGTGAAGTAAAAGTATAGAACATCCCGCTACAACTTTCTTTGATTAAAATATGATGATCACTAGTACTTCTGCTGAAGGCATTGGTAATATTGTAGCCAAAAAGGGGCGGCAATAACACAATTTCTGATCAGAGCACCAAAGCTCCGGTGTTGCTCTTCTGTTCATCTGGTCTGGTTGTCTGCCTTTTCAAAGCTGGCTTCGAGACTATCAAGTTTTTTGGTTTTGAACTATCATTTCTAAAAAATGCAACTAAGCATACACACATATATAGAGAGATACATTCATACATACACTTTGCTCCCATGTTTTCCTACATACCCAAAACATCTACTGGAAAATATTCCATATAACGTAGCCAGATGAAGTTGCACAATATTTGTTGACATAGAAACTCTTAAAATAGGAATGAATGATAGAGAGGGTTACAAGAGAAAAATCAAATCGGTAATATTGCAGAGTTTTCTTTGACTTTTCTTAGTTAATAAGAAGAGCCAAAGAAAATGCTGCTGATGGGAATCTACTTATTTGCATAACGTAGTAATCCAAGTGGGTCATCTCTTCCCCCTATAACAAAAGAATTTCTTTCTGTATCAAACGAAGAATACTTCATTAATACATAGAAAACGGCAGCCAAAAAATCTAAAACAAATGCTCACGCGGGTGAAATTCACCACGTGGATCTAATGGTGCAGAAACTCATGGCAAATGATAAGCACCGTCAGACATGTTAACACATAGTTGAGTGTAGTCAGATTGTAATAAAAAAGTTCTGTCATTACGGAATTAACAGTACTCAGCTAATGTGGTTCTGCTCGTATTTAAACAGTAGACGGCAATATTGTAGTGTAAAAAAGTGTAAATGGAAAATAATCTAGAGTGAATACATAAAGTTCTGTATCCCCCAGGGGTCGTGTCTGGGGCCTCTTTGGTTTCTCCTCTACGTAAATGATATGCCATACGCACTCAAATGCTTAAAGAGTAAGATATACACTGACGATACTAATCTGACATACTCTGCTAAGAATGTTAGTGATATATTCAATGTCATGAACTATGAGCTAGAAAGTCGTAGAGAATTGCTGTACAGTAATAAGCTGTCATCAAAAGTTGCCAAAACTACATCTATGCAGATAGGCACAAAAAATGCATTGCAAGATAAAAGCAATGGAGAACAGCTTAGGATAGAGTGTTAAATAACAGAATTTATTGAGGACATACGTTAAATATTTGGGTATTCAAATTAATAACTAGTTAAAATGGAGAGAACATGTAGCGTCAGTGTCTTTGAAAGCCTCTCGAGCTATAGGAATGATGTAGTATGGTAAAAAGTTCCTCCCCACAGAAGCGTTAAAATTGACTTTTGCGGGAAATAATACATGATTCGTATGATGCACCTGCTGAGCTGCTTCTGAAAGCATTGGATTACCTAGTATAAATGAAATAGTCCATCAAGAATCTGTAAACATGGTCTATAAAGCTGTGAATACTCAGGTCCCAACTCATCTTTCTAGCCTCTTCAATAGTGTATGCTCTGTAACAAACAGATTTCATATTTATTAGCAATAGCGAATTAAATGTAAGACCACCACGACCAAAAGCAGAGCTTGAGTAAAACTGTTTTGCATACAGCTTGGAATTCGTTACCAAACGATTTAAAAAAAGCTAATAGTTTCCAATCATTTAAGATGAATCGAGTAAGAAGTTTTCGTGTTCAATTGTTTGTCTTCTGATTTAATTTATTCTTCTCTCAAGTAGATGCAATTAAGCATTGCTCTTTCACTTCATGTATGTTTTCTCACATGATCTGCTGGAAAGGGATCCTTGTATCTGAGGGTCCACCAAGTTTAAAGAATCAAAACTGAAATTAAAATAAAATCAATACATCTGCATTCTTATACTTTCTTATAATTGCCCCGGCTTGTTGCTTGAATTGCTCTGCCTAAGAGATACTTCTTCCCTCGAGAAATGCAGTATCTAAAGAGTTTTTATAATTTCTCTTTCTCATGTGCGTAAAATGTTTTCACATTTTTTAGGGCTACATATACGATCGTGATTTCTCATATTTTTAGCATTCTTTATTTACCGAGCTATTGGCTTTTGCCGGTGTGACGTCAAAAACCATAGCATACTGATCTGTAAAATGTGCCATAGTAGCGCTTCCATCAGATCAGTGCCTTACTGACGCTTTCGCAATTTTGAAAAAGATGATGACAAAGATCACATCGAAGGTGATTTCTTAATGTTTGAATATTATCTGGTCTTAAAACATAGCTTTTCTTGGTGCATATTCAAATCTGAGTTTCAGTGACTTTGTATAAATATAAATATAAGCATATATAAGAAATAAGAAATAAGAAGTAATTGCAATTGATTCTTCTCCGTACAAGTAACCAGCTGATTCGAGGGCAGCTGCAAATACTTCTCTCTCCATGAAATAATAAAGAAAGGATTTGGAAGAGGTTTTGGGAGGAACGGCATCAGAACAAATATGATGAACAAACTTTCACATTAAAATTCTTACTCTTCCCCCTACCAGGTATGTTTAATGAAGAGAATATGGAAAGCTATAGTTTGCTTGAAGCGCACAAGTTCTTCATTTCTGCTTGGGTTACTACCATAATTACCCTCTTGCTCTTGCTGATAGCCTGGATAGCCTTTAGACAAATACTTTTCGCTCTGGTTCAGCAAGTTGCATTCCATTCTGATTCTATGCTGGACATCACTCTCAGCATTCTGTTACCACTGCATAGCAGGGCTAACTTAGAAATGGTGAAGCTTAGCTATACTTTGAGCAAGCCGATAAAGAAATAATGAAGCACCTCACGATTTCTTTATGGGTTGGCTAACTTTACTAGCAAAAAGTTTCATTTTCTATGTCTGAAATAGGCAAAATTTTCATTCTTGATGTCATTTATTTAATCATGATCCAGCGATATGTCACGCCATTATTCTGTCAACGGTACGTCAATGCATTCAAAAATTCAACTGTCGAAAGGATTTTCTGCGACCAATACGAGGATGCATGATGGAAATTCCTTCTCTTCACAAAGTAGTTGATTCATACTGTTGCTTTTCAAGTGGGAAATTTCTTCGGAAAATTATTTGTTATAGGAAGTACTATCTTTTGAGGAAGCATGGCCCTGTGGCCTTCTTAGATCAGGGTAGTGGATAAGGGTATATGTAAGGAAACATGGAAATTGATTCTTCTTCACATTTATGTAGAATTTTCTATTGAAATTGGTCATTTTGAGTTTGAAAATTTGACGGTTTACAGCTTTTCCTTATGGTGTTCCTAAGCAAAAGCACCAAGGAAAAATGTGGCACTTAGACCAGGTAGTGATGTAGTTGGTATACTGTACAAGACATATCATAGAAAAGTGGGAAAATCTTGTCTCCTTGGAAAGTAAAAGATTTTTTTCCAATAAAGCCAACCATTCTTCATTAGAATTATTGATAAGTTTTACTCTTTCTTCTATGGTGCACCTAAAGTAACACACCAGGCAAATGATGACACTGGCCATACAGGATTTTGGAGTGCATTCTTTTTAAGAGAACGTGCTATAATAACACGAGCCTGAAATTTTATGAAACATTAGCAACAAGTTAAGGAAAAGCTTGAGCCTAAAGCATTGTCGTACAATGTACTTTTGGATAACGATGCATAAACTTTCCATTAACATATGGAAATGAAATATCCTCTCTTGTTAGCCTGAGGAGAATTGACAACCTATGAGAGCATCAAACTCGTTTTAGAGCTGTTTAGCTACAATGAACATCAATGGATCATATATGTAGTTAGTTTTCTTCTTGTTCAACAGAGTAGCTACACAAAGTATCCACGCTTTGTAGGTCTTTGGGATAGCAAAGCCAGACAAGAGCATTGGGTATAGAAGTAATGGCCAATTGGAGAGTAAATAAAGGCGGAGGCTGAAATTATCACAAATAGGATAGGAAAATAGGAAATAGATATTATTCCCTGCAATTCACATGAAAAGGAATGTAAAGTAAAGCGCCAAACATTATGCAACGATAAAAACATTCATTGCTTAACTTGTATATTTAGTTAACATTACTTGTATCTCTTGTTTGTACTTAGGCCGTTTGTTTTAAGTTCTCCCGTTTTGCATACCACAATGGGTCTTCCTTCTATAGCTAGTGTGTCATAATGCTTGTAGACATTTCTTATAAATAGCAATCAGAAGATCCAGTAAGAGGTGCTAGGGTCGCAGATATGCTTCGTGGGATTAGAGTCCCTGCGGCGGTTGTAGAGGTTTGGGAAATTACAGATTTTCTAAGTGCATTTTCTGTTCATGGACTATTTAGAGGATCTTTGGTTTTATTGGTTGTGATTGCAAACTAAATATATTGTTTTAGCTTTGTTTCTTCATTTATACTAGGGGTACGTATCAAATTAGATTATTCTCGTTTATAAGTGCACAAACTATTTAATGGGCACTTATTCGCATTTTGGTACTTGTATTTAGATTATTTGTATATTATCCACTGCGATTTGCAGTTTAGTAGAGTGTATATCTTACTTTTAGTTACAAAACTGTCAATCGCTAAGATAAATTACACTGTTCCAAAAGTTGCTTATCTGCTTGTAAATAGAGAGTACGTGCTACCCTTGAGGACGAGAAACCAGGCCTTATCAAGCAACTTTCAAAGCCTTCTACAAATAAGGAAACTGATTCCATTAAATCAAAGCTCTTTTCACATGTGCAAGCGAAGAAAACATAAACATAAAAGCACAGAAAGGGCTATTGATCGACCTCAAATTTGATCACTGATCAAGGACACTAATTTCATTTCATCTATAAATGATGTGGAAGCAAATGTATGGAAAGCATTTGTTAGTGTTGTCATAATGTTAGGTGGTGGGAAGCAGGATGGTTACAACACTCTGGTCGAAAATTTAGCTACAAGCTTTCATTCACTTGAATGTAGCATGACCATAAAATTACATTTTTTGCATAGTCATCTTGATAAAATTCATGAAAACCTTTGAGACGTAATTGATGAACATAGAGGAAGGTTCGTTCTAGATATTAAAGCGATAGAGAAACTTTATCAAGGTAGATGGGGCCTGCAAATGATGGCAGATTACTCTTGGAGTTCGGAAAGAGGTTATATTGGTATTTGCCATCGAAATATAACAAATGAAAGTGTTTACAACGTTGAATCTATACAAATATTACTTTTGCAGAACTACTTTAGTTTTTTATTTACTTTGCAATAATTATTGCAATTCTTATTCTTGGCATAAAACTACCTAGATATTATCGGAGAAGTTTCTAAGTTGTATAACCCTATTACGATATCTTCCAAGAATGGCATTCTTTAATGAAATGTTTTGCTACATAATTCAGAATCTAGATTTGATAGTGGAAATCTGATGTTATTTTTGAATTCAGCATATCACAATCGTTTAGAAATGTCCATTTCTAACCAACAGGCATAAACAACTTTTTTGCTGGCCTGTGCAATGTCACAAGTTTGCAGTCATTTATAAGACTGAAAGAAAAACTCCATTTATCAGAATTGAAAATGGCGTATCTAAGTGCACGCGTTCACACTGTGGATTTTCCTTCATTGCAACTAGAATTAATGGAGAAAGTAGAAGATGAACTTTTAGAACAGGAAATACAAAATTATCACAGTCTTTATGTTTCATCATTATGATTAGTTTCTTCAAGCAATGCAGTGAGTGTGCCTATGACAGTTGGTCAAGCTTCAGCCCCCTAATCTCATGTTTGAGTGTGAGGGCCTGATCGTCTCTCGCTTCGTTAGTTTCTTGCTGCGAATGTCTGAGATTTCAGTGCTGTGTCATCACAACTGGTCTTTAGATATAGCCCATCAAAGAAATTACTTTGTGGCATGTATGTCTAGTAAGCACTGATCCTTTCGAAGGAATCCTAGCAAAACATTATAATTGACTATTGTTAATGGGCTTTTGAAGTGGCATGCATAGCTTTCATAAAAAAAATGATACGGCAGAAATTCATAAAATATTTTACTTTCAATTGGCAATAAGCTCCCTATCTTATAAGCTCTCTATAATGCTCCTTTGAAGTTGCACAAAATAGCAAGTGCTTCAGGACTCATGGAGCGTTAGCCATAACTGCATAGCTAAGAAAAAAGTATATGCATGAATGTTTAGGGCCTTACCAAGGCCAGCTGGTCGCTGGTTGATGGCCGCTGGCCGCTGGCCGCTGGCTGCTGGCTGCTGGCTGCTGGCTGCTGGCTGCTGGCTGCTGGCTGCTGGCTGCTGGCTGCTGGCCGCTGCTGTTTTCAGAAGTTAACAATTCAACTAGCTTCGGAATTTTTATAGCAATAGCGAAGGACGAAGGATGGGTTTTGGAATTCTGCTCTCAGCAATAGCTGCGATAATTACTACCGCAAAGGGCTATTGCTTTTAAACATATCCCTATGTTGAATCGTACTCTAAGTCAAAATCTGTTTATGCATCAGCTCTAGATTATTGGACCTTCAACATCTTATTCCTACAGTTCGGACTATCTCGAAATATAGTGGTCATCATTTTTTGGTGTAAAAGGAAACATGCCCCTCTGCATAGAAGATTATGTAGAAGCATTTCTCACAGGGTAAGAAATTTCCGTGTTTTGTGATAACGGAAACTTCAGTTTTTGACTTTTTTAAGTAATCAATTAATTTGACACTGTTGCTTGAAATATTTGCAGCAAGGTAAGTAATTTTTTGACATAGTGATAATCGATGCTGAAAATTTATCTAGTACTCAGTTCTTTTCAAATATTTTGCTAAATTTCAACAGCTTTCCTGTTAAATTTGTTGTTTATTGCGCTGTTAAAAAGCATACAGCACCATATTAAAAAGTAGTAGAAATATAGTGCTTTCATGGTGATTAGGATTTTTTATGTTGCATTCATCTTGCTTTTGAATATGGACCAGTAACATCTTTTATAATTAATGAGATTTTTGCATTACATTGCTTAGTTACTACTGCAAAAACAATTCCTTTAAGAGATATTTGAATCCTTTTCATGAATTGTCGATGGTAGAGTATTGATGCATAGGTACATCGTAACAAGAGGTTGGTCGGGTTTGTGAAACTCTGAAATCTTGTTGATGGTACCGAAGACTGCCCATATTGTTGAAACCTATTACGATCTCATTGCACTGCCCACAATCAAAGAAACCGAGAATACATCTTCTACGTATGCTCTTAGATTCCCTTTCGGAAATGACCATTAGCTCCTAAACGTGAAGGATTCGCATCTCCAAAAACATAGTAGTGCAATCAGGTTTTGATCGAGAGTGCTAAGAGATAGTAGAAATTTAAGATATCTGTTGGACAACAACGAACTATATATGGAGACAACTCAAGTTGATTGATTGATTGATTAATTGAATTCAGATATTTAACAAAGGTTACCCTTCAGTGTTGCTGATTTTCGAGGCGCCTTCCACTTAAAAGCGTAGAAAATATATAAAATTAATATAGAAAAATTAAATATTACGTATATAATTACAAGACCATATTACAATATAAGAAATTAACAGAGAAAAGAATATTATAGTGTATAAATATGATTTAAACCCTAGCATTGCTGACGCTTCCTTCCATTTGGTATGCATCTGTTCAATGTTTTTGCACCCCTATAGGAAAAATATTTCTGGCATTCGGAAGATCTCTTTGAGGTGGCAAAATTGTAAAGATTGTGAGAGGTTTGCTGGGAGATTTTTGTGCATAAATCAATCATATATTGTAGATTTAGCCCATATATAAAAACCATCAATTCTGACTCATGAGTTTTGAGTTCCTCAATTTTTTCCAGCCCAACATGCACACTTACGGTATCTCTGGAGCATCAAAGCTGCTAATTTTTATAACTCTTGCAGCTTTTTTTGGAAGTTTTGCAATTTGTCTTTTTCTGTTACACCACAGCATCCCCACACGGAAGAGCAATAGTGAAAATGAGGTTCTAAAATTCCTGCATATAGTTTATTTAAGATTTTTAAAGGCACGATAGATTTAGCATATTTTAAGAAACCAACTGCTTTAGATACTTTAGAGGAAAGACCACTAACATGGTATTTCCAATCTAAAGAATTGTCCATTTGTAGACCAAGAAACTTGGTTGTGTCAACGATCTCTATTTCATGATCCCTAAGTTTTAGTGAAAGTTTTAGATCTTCATTAATCAATATCGTATGTTTCTGCTTTGTAGAAATGAGCATTGACTGAGTTTTCATAGCATTAAAGGACAATTTGTAACCCATTAACTATTTTTGCAGCTTTCCAGATCGTTATTAATAATCTCATTAAATTTATTGACATCACGCGATTGATATCACAATCTTGAATCATCGGCATACATGGAAGTGTTAGAATCGAGTACTGCCTTAGGGAGATCGTTAATATGAATGATAAATAATAAGGGACCTAGGCGTGATCCTTGGGGCATTCTGATATTTATACCATTGATTTCCAAATCAATCTGCAAAATTGCTCCCGGTTAGATAGGTAGGATTGAAACCATAATAACTCACGTTGCTGTCTACCGTATTATTGAGTTTTTGTCAAAGGATATCATCGTTGACAGCATCAAAAGCCTTCCTGAAGTTAATTAATACTAATTCCAGTAGTATGCCTAGGTCTAGTCTACTGTACCAGTCAGCGGTATTTCCAAGCAATCATGTTAAAGTTGAATGGAGGCGTCGAAATCCAGACTGATTAGACGAGAATATATTATTTTCATTCATGTACTGGTACAACTGGTTGGCAACAAGCTTTTCAAATAGCCTTGACATGACTGGCAATGTAGATATAGGACAGCAGTCTTCTTTATCTGACCTGTCACATCCCTTAACAATAAGAGTTATTCTTGCTAATTTCCAAACTTTTGGGGATTGGCTTGTTTATTTTGATATCATATCACATATACCACATATCACAAAACTCATTTTAAAGTTGGTGACATATATAACTTATAACTAATTAATACCAACTATCTAATTAAAGAAACAAAACTAAGTTAATTACAAATGAAACATTAAAGTTAGTGCTATACCAGCTAAGTATTTCCATTTTAAATATCACAAGAGAATGAAGTATTAAACATGATGGCTAAGTAGGTTTCAATGAGAGGCAAGGCCAGTTTCAAGAAATAGCTTGAAATGGTGTCATTTCCAAAACTCTTGGTAGTTCTAAGCTTGGCAATTGCATTCCAGATGTGCAAGGTACTTATATCTTTGAACTTAAATCAGGAAGTCTTTTTGTTTACAGCACTGTCGCCAGCTAGAGGGACATTGGGAGTATCCTCAATTTTGCTGGCAAAACTTTTGCCAATGGAACAGAAGTAACCGCTCACTAAGTTGCATAAGTCTTTTCCTTGCCGATTTTCCTTATCGTCGTATATTGCCTTGTCAGATTCTGACATTGGATGTCACAGCATGATATAAAGTTGCGTTTTCTGGCAAATGAATGATGTCCACTCCTCTCCTGTCTAAGCATTTGCCCAACCACCCATGAAATGTTTGTCTTTGCCTTCCTCTATCTCTCTTTCCTTGTACTTTCCCTGTTACCACTTGATACTCAATGCCTCCTTTCCTTACTATGTGTCCCAAGGAGCTACATTGTCTCTTCACTATTTGCTTCATAACTGTCGCTCAGTCTGGGCTCTTCTCAATACATCTTTATTCGTCACCTTCTTCATCCCAGAGATTTTCATCATCCTCTGTAAAAACCATATTTCTGTCACTTCGAGCTGCTTTTTCATTGCTTCGCGTATCGTCCATGTTTCACATCCATAATGCATTATACTCCGTAGATAGCATTTGATAAGCCTTAGTTTGGTTTGATTATTAATGTCTCTTGCAGTGAGCACATTAGACATACCTTTAAATGCTATTTTTCTCGATTCCGATTCTTTGCTTTATATCTTGATCTGATTTTGCATCCGATTTCACTAAACTCACTAGATATTCGAATTTCTCTACTTAAGTGATTTTTACTCTATCAAGATCTAATTTGCACTATGGACTTACACTCTTCTTTGAAATGGTCATACAGACATTCTTTCCTTTGTTAATTTCTATGCCAAATTTCTACTTTTCATCTGCTATTACAGTAATAAGGTTTTCTAGCTGTTTTTCTGAATCTTCTACAATGGCAGTATCATCTGCATATCGGATGTTATTTACATTGAGCCCTCCTATTCTTAATCCATCAATGTGGCTGATATTCCTCATTACCATTTCTGTGTATAGTGAGAAGAGTGCTGATGATAAAACACACCCTTGTCTTACATCTCTTGCTATGTTTATCCAGTCACTCAGATCTTTCCCTATGCGTACTGATGCTTCTTGTGGCCAGTAGAGATTCTTTATTGATTCTAAATCTTTGCAATTAACATCCAGCTCTTGAGGTACCTCAAATGCCGTTACATGCTGAACTTTATCAAAAGCTATATATATATATATATATATATTTATATATATATATTATTTTTTCTTTGGCAGGGTAATAAAGACAAATCGGGACATATCTGTTGGTAAGTTTCCTTCCTCGTACATCTTTTTGGCTATCTTAGTCATCCATTCTGCACCTACTTAGGTAGCTTGAATATAAACCTCATCCGGACCTGCTGTTTTCCACTTTGGCATGCTTTTGATAGCTTCAACTATTTCCTCTTTTATTATAGGCAAGATTTTCTCTTCCCTCCTTGTAACAAGATACTCTGGTGGTCTGCTATCTTCAAATAGCTCAAAAATATATTCATTCCATCTCTCAAGTAATGTTTCTTTATCCATAATTATTGTGCCATCATTGGCTTCAATGCAATTGGCCGAACAGCTAGTTTTGTATTTTCTAGTGGCTTTTTTTATTTTGGTATGCATTAGTTAGGGGTTTTCTTTTCTAGTTCTTCAATTTCCTGACATTGATTGTTCAGTAAACGCTTTTTTGCTTTTTGACAAGCATTTCTAACCTTCCTATCTAATTTCTTATATGCCGTGATGTTATTCTTTACTTTCTTTCTTTTGTTCTTTAGCTCAAGGATTTCTGGTGTTATCCATAGTTTGTGCTTCCTTTTGGGACAAATTGTATTGACGCTTTGGCTGCCTCTTGTAAACCCGTTTTCTGTTTCACACAACACAAGCCGTCATTTCGAAACAGCAAATACATCAACAGCACAGAAATATCCAAATACTTCTGGTAACTCAAAGACGACGACAACAAAACTACGTAATCAACTCAGCAATCATCACCTCAGCAAGCTCATACAACAACATTTCAAAAAGATGCAACCTCTGCTTAGCGGAAAAACTCTCCATAATCAAAGCCAACAAAGCCAGCCTCCTCAACAAAAGATCGGAACTGATCTCAAAATGCCGACACGAGAACAAGTATTATTTAATGAACACCTAAAGCCAACTTTTTCAACTATAGGATAATAGAGCAGTATATCACTATAACAATAGTGCCACTCATTTATATATAGGTTAATGTAGGGCTTATTCTTCATTAAAGTCTGTCTGATGATCGCGTAAGCGTGAAACTCGCAGTAACAGAAAAAGTGATGTCCTGTCTTTGATCCGATCTATCTATAATCTATTACGCTCTGCGATTCAATGCATTAGCACTATACCAACAGCATAGACTTAAACATCCAGATCAATATA
>WIPJ01002003.1:48395-61414 GCA_018155075.1 Cassiopea andromeda
ATCAATTGGGAAAAACAGCAATGGGTTGTTTTCCGCTGTTTGGTGGTGTATTTCCTTATATAGGCATTTACTGTATATTCCCCCATTGATGGTCTCCCCGTGAGTTTATTTTCCTGATTTTCCACTTGTTTTTCCCACTTATTGTTTTCCCCAATTTTACCTATAAAATTTCTTATTCCCACTTTCATCTTAGCTGAGGATGAGACTTGATATCTCGAACGTTCTATCTTTCATAGGTAAAGTATCTCTGGCTATGTCTTAACATCGGTTATGTCTATATCTTTAAATCGGCTACGCCTTAAATAACATCTGTTCTTACGGTATGTCCAACTAATGTACTCTGGAATGTCATATTAATAAAGAAGAAAGGAACTCTTTTTGATGTTTCCTGTCGTGGCTTTTGTGTTGAGGTACTAGAATTATCACCAACAGAAAATTTAATGCTTCAAGCAGACCACTAATAGAAAGACATGGATGGACAACCATTGACGAGCTGATTGCTGAAAAATCAAATAGAATCGTCTAGAAGCCTCTTTATGGGTTGGCTTCACAGTATATTTGCCACTTTCTCACTAGCTCAAACCGTGCATAATACGCCTACTGACTTTAAGATACCAGAAAAATCTTTCGTGAATTAACAAAGATGTTCTTCGTAACGTGAGATAAAACTGTTGAACAGCCTACCAGCAGAAGCAAAATGAGCACCTACTCTTGGCACTTTCAAAATTTTAACAAATTAATTTGCTTTTTCTTTCCTTCATTTTCTCTAAAATAGTTTACTATAACTTATCATTTAATATTATGCCTTTTCCTTTTATACCTCCTTTTCATATCACATTAATTAACTTTATGTTACATGGTAATTAGGTATATAATTTTATGTATGTGTTATATGTTATCATTTTGTACTATATGTTATCATAAATAGCGGTACCCTTGCACACCAGCGATTGTTGTAAGTCACCCTCTTTAAACATTTAAAATGAATTGAATTACCTCCATTTGCTGCACAGACATCATTCCTTCTATTTAGAAGCCCAAATGCGTAGATCTGTCCTTATGACTATTAGTGAATGAAATGAATTATACGTTTCTATTGAAGACCTCGGAGTGAAGAGGATTATGGGTAGCTTTTGGATACCATTCCGTATACTTTCGCTTAGATTGCATGCTACAATACTATGCTCGCTATAACCGACAAGGAAATTTAATAGTTCCTGGAAGCACATGAAAAAAAGTATCTTAAACAGAGGTCACTGGGTTTACTTAGACCCACTCCAAAATGATTGTGTTTCATACTGTCTTTCATCCATAGATAGATATGAAATGTAGATAGAAGGTGCAAATCCCTATTATTCAGTAGTAATAAAGACACTTTCACAGAAAATATCAGCGAAGTTTGAGAGCATAAGTGTGCTGCGTCGTCAAGGCTTTTAGCTTTGAAGTAAAAATGGAATAAAAGTCAAGAAATTTGGCTTTAGAAATAGCAAATTTCAGTCGTTTCTCACAGTCGTCCAAAATCCCTTCGTGGTCCCCCATGTTACCACGGACCCCAATTTGGGAACCTCTGATATATACTGCGCATACATATATAGCATGCATTTATTCTCCGACCTTGATCTAAGCCAGAGATCATTAGGAAAAACTTGACCACATTAATCCATATCCTTCCACGCTTACCTTAGAGTGTTGAATGGATGAAATTTATATATTTTGCAGCTGCACTCATGCAAAAGCAGGTATAGTCAACTGACGGCTAGTAGATTTAAGTCATCTGGCACGCCAGAACTGGGTGACTGGAGTCTGTAGCCCCACCCCCAACTTCTCTGCTAGTGTATGATGTCATGCAATAAATAGTCTATCTTATTTTAGCCAAGATGTACTTTGACTCCAAAAAGAGGAGGGGGTTTCTTGCAGCCTAACAGCACACGTGTACAACTTTTAAAGGGCCACTCCTTACCCTCAATCACGCCCAATACAAGATTACCACTCGTCTTCAGTCCCCTCACTTAAAATTTTCCCAAGTCATGCTGTGCTTGTAGTGCTGCAACCAACAGTACGCATTATAAGGTAAAAGCAAAGAAAATTACTACTCGTGTGATCAACCGGACCAGAATGGTAGAAATCTAATGAACGTAAAGATTGCATCCACGGCTATCCTTCAACCACCTTCTTCTCATCCATTCATATACACATATAGCAAACCAGTCAAGCAAGTCATCCATTCACAACTCACGCAAACAAACAACCAACGTCATCCCAGTATGCAATTGCAACTAACTATTCAATACCTTATTTCACTGCTTAGTAACATTTTGTTCACCATCAACACTAACCTTTTCTTTTACGTGAACTGTGTTAAATTGTTTCTGTATTTGTATTTGTTTGTGATTTGCTTTTTGTAACCAGTCGAAGAGTTGGAAAATGAGTCATCAGTCTGTTCTTTACAACATCATCTCATCTATGATTCCGTGTTCGCGGTACGTTAAGTGTGACTACATCACAATCATAATCAACAAACCAACTAGGGACAGTTACATAAAAGAACACAAATGATAGGAAACCATCGTTCCTATATGATTATGCTCTAGAATAAATGGCTGATGCTTTAAACTAGGTGAGGAAAAGTGAGAATCTCAGTTGAAATGCAGTCTTGATAAAGTAGATAATGTGGTAGCTGAATCTAATGAAGCTATACGCTTATCAAGAAAAAAGATATTCACCGTTTAGGTCTGAGTAAACACAAAAAGCTGCTCAAATTCATTACATAAGGCAGATATAAATTCTAACATTATGGAAATAAAGACTATTATAGAAGAGCAACCATAACATGCAACACAGTGAAAAAGTAATGTCATTTCAGTAAACTTCAAAAGAACAATAAATTCTGCAAAAGAGGTGAATAATTAGCTATTATTAAGTATATATTTAGCGCTAATTTAGAAGGATCTAATTATCTTGATGACATACATGAATATGAGTGAGTTAGCATAGCGCTTAGAGCGCATATTTCCTGTGGGGAAGATCTACAGTTCGAATCCAACTCAAGACCATGACCGAATACTCGCTAGCTTTCCACCTAGCAGCCAATGGCTACCTGGTGGTAGCACTGCAAAAATACACGTCACCAGGAAAGGAACTGGCTACCCCATATGATGATGGCCTGCGATAGGTATCCTCTCTAACAGACACTCGCTAGCTTATGAAAGTATACCTGAACATACCTTTATCTTTCATGCATACTACATGATACATGTGAGATGGTCGTAATTTGCTGTTGGCTGGGGATTATCTTTTCTCCCTAAGAATGAACTTAGTTTAAACAAAAGAGAACAGGACATTAATGTACACTTAGTCGCATTGAAAAGCCAAACAGTGTCAATTTTCATTATGAAATTCTAATGGTAATCGTAGAGTATCCGTAATTCTCCCCTATAAGCCCAGGGCTTATATGAATTCGCAAAACAGTATTTCAGGGCATATAGGCAGGGATGGGCTTATCAGCGGGGGACTTATTTGACGTGTAAAAACTGTTCAATGAAAGAAAGATCCAAAATTTCCAATTCACTGTTTCAAACAACATTGGAATATCAGCTTTGACAAAGGGCTAAATAATGCCTACTTAGGATCACTACTTCAGTGGCGGATCCAGACCAGGGCTACCAGAACTTGAGCACTGCTCAGATTTTCAATCCTAAATAGCTGACTGAATTAAAACGGGAATAATCAAAAGCACTCACCAGTATGTACTTCTCATGGGCAATGCTAATTAATAAAGCCCTATCGCTGCATATTTAAGTCTTTCTCAGAATAACCACCTCTAAGATACCTGGTGTCTTTTGCCGACGCAGAAGGTAGTACTATCCAATCAGTTATCACATTGGGAATATGCTCACCAAATCACTATTCAGCTTTTCTATCACATGTTGCATTCCTTCCGAGCCCTGGTGAGTCGGTGATATACAGAGGTTCAACTACCCTGGATCCAATCAGATCTCTCTATTTTGTAAACAATTTTGGGATGGTCAGATATAAATTTTTTCTTTCATCCAATGAAGCATCACCCTGATCAGGGCTCAATTTCTCTTAGCCAATCACAATACTCCGTGACTAGGGCTAGACTATGTCAACATGAGCACTACAAATGATATTGTTGATGTTGAAACAGCGCCCTCGTGGCGAGAAAGACGGTAGTTGTTGAGAGCTTTACGTGAGAATGGGCAATTACTTTGAGGTACTAGAAACGTCTGAATCGGTTAGAGAAATCCATGACGGTAATTCTCAGAGCTGCAGTTCCCTGCTTGTCAAGAAACCACATGCCCTAGTATAACACAAGTGAGGTAAGTCGCCTCTATCATTTCGATAATATTACGGCCATTTGACCAAATAAGTAGGAGCCCTAGGGCAAAGGGGGCACGTGCCCCTCCCAAGTTTCTTAAAACTGTTGATGAGGTCCCCTTTGCAGCTTATAGATTTGTCTCTTGCTTGGGAAGTGCCCCTAGCCTCGGAACTCAAGCCTAACACTATTTCCGTAGTCAACTGTTTATTTTTGTGTCGCAGTCAGGTATTGAACTGAGCAGGTGCTGAATTTTAGCGAGTCAAGTTTATCAAGTCTCAAACTTAATGACACAGCCCATGCTGGAAATACCCCAACCTTGCGAGTTTCAACAGATTGAGAGAAACGTGTGTGGTTTTAACCTTTTAATAAATTCAGCATCAACAAAACAAAAAGAAGTGAACAACGTGCTTGATTGCTTCTTTACTGAAGTCTAGAAAATCAAATTTTAAGTCAATAATAAAAGTCGGACCAACTGGCCCTTTTTTATTCATAGTTATGAGATATTTTTCACAACCATGTAGCCACACCCACGAACTTTTTGTTGAGACCTGGTCAGATTTCTCCCTGCCACCCCTGCACTACTTTCACTGCAAATAGCGCTGCTACCATTAATTTTAGTCCAAAAGTCCAAGTGGAAGCATTACGCTACCTTGTACCTATATACTTTATGTCGCAAAACTGAACAAAAAGAACTTTAGCGACATGATAGGAAAGGTACAATATTACTCATGTGTCTACTCTTTGCATTGAATTTACAACTACTCCAATAGGGCCTATCTACCGGAGTATATACACAGAGTAAAATAATCTTTAGGGAGAAGGTGGGCTTATCTGCAGGATCGGGCTTCTATATGGGGGGTTATAGGCAGGGAAATACGGCATTTGAATCAAATTTTCGATAGTAAAAATTAATTAATTCAGATATACATTGTAAGCATTGACATTTCTTACCAGTATACTTCATATACATGTATGTGTTTATCAGAATTGTCTTTTTGCCTTCTAAAATCTACTTTAATGTACTACAAACTACTTAATCAATAAGCTAGGGTTGTCAAAAGGCGCAAAGGTTATAATGCAGGCTTGGGTAAACTTTTCAGTACAATGCTCTCATCCACGAACTTTAAGTTTAAGGGGCAGCACAACTTTACATGAGTTACAACGAGTTTATATTTCAGGTATACCACGAGTTTATATTTTATCAAGCGATCCGACACTAAAATATAACTTTTTGCGTGAAAGTTTTTAGCGGGCCGAAAGAAATTACTCAGCGAGCCGTAGCTTTCCCATCTTTGGCATCCAGAGGTGGGTCATGGTTAGACAATAGGGATGTAGCTTTATATAGAACTCACAATATGTTTCCTAGCCAGCACGCTAACAATGCAGGTAAAGGATGAGCCACTACATATTAGATGTAAGGAATGGAGACAAATGAAAAAAAGCTCCAAAAATTATTTATCCCCATGTGGACATGTAAAAGTCTTTTTAGGATCCCAGACTAGGGGAGCAAATATTTTGATACTACAGCTATACAAATTGAAAGCAACTGCTAAGGAACAATATAATCTTTTAGAGTCCAAAATTTAATTTTCTTATCAATCATTTTAGCACCTCATCTGTTCTCTGCTGCATTAGCTCGTTAGGTCGTTTGAAGAATGGATTGTTGTGAGAAGCAACAGTTTATTGCAAATGCTGAGATTGCTTTGCAACGTTTTGAGATAAAGCTACCCTAAAATATATTCATAGTTCACCTCTACAGGGCCTCCCTTCAATAAACAACTCACGCTTTTAGGGTTTCTTTCGAATTTCTCAATGTTCCTTAATATTGGACCAAGACGAAAGCATGGCTATACAAAAATTTCTGATCCATGAAAAGGAAGGGAGATGTTATGGATATGAAGGAAGAAAAGAGTTGTAAAGGGAAGCAGACATAATGTTTGGCAGAATTAATGCAATTGTACTAGTCAGTCCCTAACAGTTATCTATTTACTGTTGCCAAATGCGATTTCTCTTGATGGTTTAAAGTTATATTGGCAAATAATCTTAAAGAATGCCTTTAAGCCATGTAAAAGACCCCACATGAAGAAGTCACAGGTGATCTATTGATTTATATTGACGTCTTGAGAGAGCATTGCAAGTCTTTGTTGCTTTTACAGTAGTAAACATGACTGGGCTGTATTTGATTTATTGCAGAATAACATGGGTAGTTTCTGCTGCTATTAGCTTAACTGCTTTAATTTTTAATGGTATTATCAACTTTGCACCCTTCATAAATCACCATATGGGTGTGATGTCAATGGCAGCCTTCTTCCAATGTGCCATGCAATATTTTAGCCTATTGAAAATTCAATATTTCTCAATTAATCACTATTCAAGAGCAACAAGATCGGACAGCTTAAGTCTCTAGAGTTCCAAGTATCTTTTGGCTTCAAGGAAGTCACACAAGTTAATGTCAGTTTCAGTAATGATATACCTAAGCAGATAGTTATAAAGAATGATGTCCAAAAGCGGAACATTCTAGTAGGAAAACATTTGAATTGAGAGTGAATTCTGCAGATGGATCATATATTTAGGGGCCATTAACATGCTGCATCACACAAGGGGGTTGGGGGATCTTTTCGATTTTCTGAAAAAGTGTAGCTAAGGGTGAGTAGGTCATTTTTGGAGTGTGATGCAAAATTTAAATACAACTCGATATTTAGCACATATGACCTCAAAATAACGATTCTGATTCTTTTTTGGATCCATTTTACCTTTAAGTTTAAAAATAATCAAGCACTTATATTTTGATGTCATTTTGGCCAATTGTACTTGTTCATATTCACCATATTTGTTAGAAAAAGCATAGTCTTATTTAGATTCATAATTTACGTCACACACTGGAAGGTGGGTGGATGGGTGGGTAGTCTTTAATTTGCGCCAAAGTGTGACAGAGGGTGTTCGGGTGTCTAAAAATGCCAAACGTAATTTGATGTAATTTGTGGATGGCCCTTTATCTGTAAATTGCAGCAATGAATGCATAAGCAGAATGTGGCTTAGCTGCTTGAAAATTCTATAGTGAGTGTTGAAAATCCCGTGAATATGCATGGAAATTTAAAATTGAAGAGGAAGCACCTCAGAAGTAGAAAGATCTTAGGATAAGAACAAGGTGGAGAAGTGGAGAGAGATGTCTGTGGATAAGAGAATTTACATATTGTTTTGACTTAAAGAGAACCTTTGACACTTTATTGTCATCTATCTCAGAATACTCATTCTTCAAATCGGATTTTTGTGATCTAGGTGACTTGATTCATTAAATATATTCAGATATAATATTGAAATTGTCATCTTCATGGTGGTATGTATGCAGCTTTCCTTTGATACAAATAGCACATAGTTTTTTTGCCATATTTCTAGTGCAGTTCTATTTACACGTTATCGCAAAATTATGTATCTCATAGCAACTTCCAACTTGTGTTTGAAGTTATTTAACCTTATGTTATAAGTAAAGTTTTATTGCAAACACACTGTTAAGGATCTTCAGCCTTTGACATTATTACACACCTTACAAAAAGTTGGAGGACATTCTCCAGGTACCTCTTTCCTACCACTTTTGGGTTTGCATATACATACGCTGAGAAACCTCAAAAACCTGATATTCTTCTTCATACTACAGCTTGAAAGTTGTTATGTATTTCATAACTAGACCGCAGACACTGCTGGAAAGGGGGTACGGGTCAGGTTATTGCATCTTAAATTCTTAGAATCGCCTAAAACCTGCAAAGATAGATTCTATGTAGCCAATACTAGATACTTGGTGTAATGGAACGTTTTTCATCTTCAATGTTTCAATGAAACTAGGTTGAGGAATCAGTTGCTCCTACTTAATGCAATAATCAGCTGATAAAAGAATACTTTCTCTTCCACAAAAGAGCGTTTTCCGATGTTCTGAAGGGCGTTCTATCACACCATTTTGTGGTGGCATGGCCCAGGCCCGCATTTCAATGCAGAATGCTTATGATAAAGCTCCTTGTAGTATAGTAAAGTCTTTTTGCTTTCGTGGCCTTATGATGTTGCCGTTCATATTTGCACTTGAAAAATACTGAACGACTGCTTTTATACTGTGAAGAAGTTTCTTAAATATAAGCTAGTAACAGGCATGAAGCAATTGATTACGTTTCTATTTATTCACAATTGCTTTGAAGGAAGCAATGAAGCTCTTGATAGGAGGTATCCGGCCCTCGGGTCATATTTTTGACATCCCTACTATCAGCTTTCCATTTACATGGACTATTATTTTATAATCAATAGCAGTATATAGAGAACTAGTTTCCATAGTTGAATTAAAACGCTTACATCAAAAGATATTGTAGAAGTTAAAGGCAACTACACAAAAGACAAACCATCCTTCATCTCCAAAGTTCTAATTGATAACACTAAGTGCAATGCAAATAAGGACTGGTACGATCGCCATATTTACACCCATTAATCCTGTAAAAATTGAATGAATCATTTTCAAATTTAGCAACATAAACCTTATAATTCTTAGTATCTTATAAGTATTTTCTATATATTAGAAGCAAGCATATAAGAAAATAAGGCCTAAGAGGCCGAAAACTTAAGAAAATCTCAAGGAAATGACAGGGCTCAAGTACCAAAGCTCTGATGGTTGCTTGTCAAAAATTAATACAGCTTCATCCTTACATTCGAAACATTAAAAACCGAAGATAAATTCGAGTTTGCAAAATCCACAAAAGCAAACCAACCCGTTTCAGCCAGTTTATATAAGAGAGAGTTAGGAAAATAATAAGAAAACCTCAGGTTCTACTTTGACAAATGTTTATGAAAATTGAAACTCAATCGAAAAAGTGACTTCGTATATAAAAAAATTAATATTTTATTTCCTGCAAATAATGCTTTGTAATAAAGGCATATGGGAACTGATACCTAACTACATGATGTACTAAATAACTTATTAAAATAACTTTCAAAATTCTTGGACAGTTATCTATTTAGATAAAGTCTTACCGACAAAGTACATTGGTACTCAAACAAAGTGGTTGTGACTAGGTTCTTTGGTGGTCTTATAACATCTTTCAAAATAAATGCTCTTTCGTGATAGGAGATATGTAATACATCAAAGTACATCTCAGTGAGGAGTTAGCCTGCTGCCTGGCATCCGTTCAACAAGATGCAATGAATGAATCAATTTACTCTGGTTAAGATGCATTGAAGAACTCTTCGTAATAAAACTCTGCATAATAAAATAGATTATGTAATAGCTGCCAATATTTCCTCTTCAAAGTGGTTGGTGCACTACATCCAGCTCCAATGCTTCTCAATTTCACAAGTTTAAGAGGCATTCCAATTCTGAAGCAAGATATGTCCCAAGAGTTCTCAAGCCCCAGTTTCTTAACATCTTGTACACGTCCAGTGCCTTTTGCATTGAATGCTTTTTGTGATTGTTTGTCTGCTCTTTGCATATAATAAGCCCGAAATGGGTTTGCATTTAGCTGAAGTTTGGGCAAGCCCGGTCCAAAAATATTCTGATGTAGCCACAATCATTTTCCAATTGTAGCGTCGATGATCTAGTGTAATGTTAGTATTGATATTTGATTCAGGGGTGGAGCTATAGGCTGGCAAGATGGGTTCTTATTGGAACATGCAAACTATTTTTCGGGGGTGTTTTGGCATTTATAGCACCCTGTTAGCCGTAAACAAACGCTGTAGATGAAGACGAAAGCTCTCGCATCATGCATTAGTTCGAGTTTGGAAAGACAGAATTTAAGAGAATAAAATGAAAATTTGAGATGAAAAATGAAATTTGCTTTTTTCAGAATGGCGGAAAACTTTATGATCTAAATTCTTTTAGTTAGTTTTCAAGCATATCGATTGATATTCCATGTCGATTCTTGTCAAAATCAACATCATGCCAGGCTGACATTTTCAGCTTTTGGTGACACAGAAGCTGTTGCTACACTGATGTCATAGCATTAAAAGCCCTCAATCACTACTTTTAATTAGGAAAATTTGGAATATTATAGCCACTTCTGTGACCAAGAAACTGGTAAATAGTGCTAAAAGTCGTGAATAAAGGAAAACGGAACTGCCAGCATATTGCGCTGCTTCTGAAGATCTTGTAGGTTTAAAATGGCTGAAAGGTCAAATTAATCTGCTCTGGAGCCTTGGAAGAGTCTTGAGATTGGGAATATCATACTAACACGAAATGGGAAGATTTAAATGACATAGTACGAAAAAGCGGCAACATTATTTTGCCATACTTAAAACCTTTTTTCGTCCGACACTCATCAGAGTATGAAAGCGTCGGATACTAACCTAAAAGTAAACCGAAATATATATCCAGATGCAGTTAATGTGTTAGGACGCGTCTAATTGGTCCCAAGTGTGACCAGTTAGGACCTATTTACATAGCTTACTTAAAGAGTCCCCATGAGAAAACAATCTCTTTTTGTCTACACAAGACTGGGTTTTAAGTCTCTATATAAGCCCAGTGTGGTTTACAACATTAGAGTTATGCTACCATCTGCTAAAAAAGATTGCGTTCGTACCACTCAAAGAATTTGTGTTGTTTATGAATTTTCGTGCCGATATGAAGCTCGGTACGTAGGACGTACTACGTATATGTAGAAGGAACAATTCCAAAGTTAATTGTGAGTGGGCCATAGGAAAACACCTTATTGCAATTCCAGAATGTGCCAAAACATATACAGACGAAAATTTTCGGATCATTTGGAAAGCAAGATCGTCTTTTTATTTCAGTGTTTTGGAATCTGTTTACGTCAAGACTAAAAACCCAGTCTTATCAGTCAAAAACCCCAATTATTAAAAGGGTAGTATTCGAAAAATACACAAATCTGCAATAAATTCGATGCATTGGAAGGTAGATTTAAAGTAGCAAGAGCAACTGCTCTTTATTATTTAGTTAAGAGAGCATCTTGATAACCAAAAGGGCGTTGTTATTACATTGAAAGGGTGTGGTCAAAAAAGTGCTTTAACCCTGGCTATTACAGGAAGCAGCGCCCTCTACCTCTAGTTACTCCCTATTTACTCTTCCAGGGATTAGATCCATTTATCCCCTTCCCCCTGGCTACATCCTGCTTTTCCCCAGCAAGGATGCAACGCTGACTACGCCATTGCTATGATTAAATGCTATTGGACACTTCTGTATGGTGCACTTAGATGAGCAGAGAAGCTGAGGTACGCTTCCCTACCAAAATGAAAGCTTGCAAGACCTCTTCCAGTCCCTCAACATACTTATATGTCTGGAAATAAAATACTCAGGTATAACCCTTGCCCCATATTGCACATAAAAATAGATGAAACAAAAGAGAAGGTCAGATATCTATTTCTATTGTAAACCAGGAAATAGCACAGACTAATTCGTTAATCCTATATATCATGCCAATGGTCAGGTGGCTATCAAACAACTTCCTCATTAACGGTGTACAATAGCAATATGCTTGCAGCGCCATTTACCTGTTTTTAAGTCAAAGAAATGTGCATACTTCTCCGAACATACGTAGTTGAAAGTAATAAGTGAGTTGTCTCGCTAAAAGTAGAGACTGGCAGCCTAGCATGAGGTCGAATTTGACAAGAACCAAATTAGAAGATGAATGCAAAGTCTTGAGCAAGAGTTGAAAGATTTTGCATCATAGAATTTTCCGACATTCTGAATGGCATGAAATATAAATATATACATCCATATATATGTGTGTATATATATATATATATATATATATATATATATATATATATATATATATATATATATATATATCTATATATCTATATATCTATATGGATGTATAGACGTTGTTGGTACATCGTCTCCCTGTGGCTTATCAACTTACAAAACATTATACTTATCTTACGTCAAATTTAAAACAACACCTATAAATAGAGTAGTAGCAACGTAATTTTTTCATTCTCCTGATGATGGCAATAAGCCAAAACTAGTCGAGAATTCAGAAAAAAATATAAGATACTCATTCCGGATCGTCTTTCTTTTCATCACAAAATGCCTACTATAAGGCATAATTTTTTTTCTTTTACTTTATATTCCTTCCTTTGGCAAGGGACCTAAGCTTGCAAAATTACTTGTTACTTAGTATTTCCTTTTTTGTTTGGTTTCTGAGTTGAAGAGTCACAACTGTAGCTGATGCTCCTAGAGGTACTGTGCTATCATCAAATTCCAGAATATATTCAAAGCATGGCTCAGAGTCTCTATTATGCTTCATATCAAACCCCATTCCTAAACGTG
Organism: Cassiopea andromeda; assembly: GCA_018155075.1. Lineage (NCBI taxonomy): Eukaryota > Metazoa > Cnidaria > Scyphozoa > Rhizostomeae > Cassiopeidae > Cassiopea > Cassiopea andromeda. The sequence continues at coordinate 60,995 of WIPJ01002003.1, forward strand.
GGAAAAGGCGTTCTTGAAGGCCATTGTCTCAGCCCCTCTCACTTTTAGCCTTTGCTTTCATGTGTTCATCATGTAAATATCAGACTTCATGTTTACTCAATGTCAATTTGCAACAAGCACCCTATATCTTTACATTGGTTTCAGTTTGCAGACGATGCAGCGATTGTTACTGGACATGAACAAGAAAAACAAACACTCTTAAATCATTTCATGAGATTATGTACCTGGGCAAACACGGTATTCAGAGTTGATAAATGTGTCTCTTTCGGAATCAAGAAATCTTCTACTTCATCTACCCAAGTTCTTCCAAAACTGGTAATTAAAGCTTGGTTCACATACAGCCGTAACAGTTATTAGGAATGCTCTAAGATCACCTCCCAAATCAGAAATATATATATATATATATATATATATATATAT
>WIPJ01002004.1:0-12755 GCA_018155075.1 Cassiopea andromeda
ATATGTATATTATGATTTTTACATACAAATTTATATATATATATATATATATACATATATTTTTATAAACATATAAATGTATAAACATGTATATCTAAATAACTATATAAAATAACTATGTATAAATATATATATATATATAGCTGGTTTTCATTTGGGACTTACAACCACAAATTTTTGTGCTATTGTCTGCAATTGAAAGTGCGCAGATCGGTAGAAAGAGAATCAGTTGTATAGAATTTCAACCGCTCTTCATCATGGCTGCCACGAAGACTGTCATTGTTTATTGAACGATAAAATCCAGTGGTTGCTGTAATTAAGCCTTTTGACATCACTGGCAAGAGTATGTAGAACCTTTGGTATTATTTGATTTCCTTTAAATGCAACCCTAGTAGAAGACTTTAATGCTGTATAGGATTATCAATTCTTCTTTTATTTTAAAGTATCCTACATATCCACGTTTTGCTTATCGGATTCGCAATAATTTGTCCCTGTGGCTTGGCATTGGTCCCAGTATGAATTCCGGAATTTTCATTTGCCATTAAGCTGGTAGAATTTGGTGAAAATTGGCAAATAATAATGTGCGAGCATTTATGAAGGCTTATGCTTGTTCCAGACCTGGCAAGAATGCTGAATGGCCTGAGCCTGAATTGTATGACTCAAAGGTTAAGTAAGCAAACAAGCTCACTACAATAACCACACAACTTGGATAATTGTGGAATGATGCATTAAGTTAGAATATCTGGTAGGGTTGAATTTACCGGAAAATACCAGATAACCAAACATCCAAAGCTGTGACATACTCCTTTCCGTGATATCGAAGGGCTTAATCACAGCAACCATTGCATTTCTTCATTAAAGAGACAACTCACTGTCTTCTTAGCAGCGATGGTGCAGAACGGCTAATATTCTATAGAGTTATTTTTCCTCTTACCAACCTGAGAAATTTCTGCAATTGAAAATCGTGCTGAAATCATCTATATTTTGGCAGAACAAAGCATGTATTCCATCTTTGCTTGTCTTCCAACAGGGCGGATTTGTGGGTGTCATGTGATAAATGAAAGCAACCTGCAAGTATTGTGAAGTTCATAAAAGTCTGACGATTCTTACCATAAATTAGATATCCCATCATGAAGCCTGAGTTTGAGTAATGCGGGTATGATCCATATGGCTTATTGACAATCAAATACACGTATTTATATCTTGTAGTGAAGATTCCAGGATGAAAAGATCCACAATGCATTACAGATACAGATGACGCAAAGGCTTGGATTAAATCAAGGGATCCATACAGAGTGTTAGAACCTAAAAGTTATCATTCACATATTAGATATGTATTAAATACGATAATTACTTAAGAGTCATAAAGGAAATATATTGAACTAATGTTTTGGATTAACATTTATTTTTGCTTTGTAATGTCCGTCATGGCAGTTTCAATTAATGTGCACTCTTTTCTATCGAATAATCTTAGCTCTTATTACATATTTTTTGAATTATTTCTGAAGCCTCTCCCCCTTAGCAATTACTTCAAGCTATGAAGTATTGCGTTTGCGGTATTTGTATTTCATATTCAATCTCTAATGAAGTTTACGTCATCAATTCAGAAGTACTATACTGATGCGCAACTAAAGATTTTCCAAGAGCGTGAGACCAATCCATGAATACAGGCTCAAAAAAGCATTTTTGAACAAAATTCGAAAAACCAAATACTAGAAGCAACCTTCATAATAGTTTCAACAAACCTCTGATCTGGAAATTGTCATTCGCATTACTACAGCTGATTGCAGCATTTCGTAAGTTCAAGTTCATCACAGAGATTCTAGCCACCTTACCAGTAGGTACAGTAATTCTGAGATAACAGGGTCCCGAAGTGTATCCTCTTGGCCAGCCAGAGGAGTAGAAGTTCCCATAATATATGGATGCATCAGTGCTATAAAATAATCGAGCATTTATTTCAAAAGTGAATGAATTTGATTTAAAGAAATGATAAACTTGATAAAAAATGTATGTGATTTACTATTTGTATCACAGATAGTACTATCACAGGTGCTATGTCAACTTTCCATCATAGGCGTAGGAAGTCGTAATTGGAGGAGACTCGAGGAACTGCGATTTGAGTTCTCCTCTATTCCTGTCCTCATTAGGTCCCTGCTTTAACACAGTTCATTTCCTTCCAGCTAGAGATATGATATTATTGGCTTTTCCAGCACACTTATGACAGTAATTAATTGAAAGTTCATGCATCTGCAATAGACTACGCTCTGGCATGCAGTACTTTACAGAAATACAATCCTATGGGCAAATCTTAAATCAAGAGGAATATCCTTGGATGGGCTGAGAAGAGCTGGCGCGTAGTGAATTCCATAAAGTATGGTCTTGTAAGAGACCTTTGACTTGAAAAACGCTATTACATTTCTTAATCACGAAAACATTGAGTCTGCAAAGCGATCTAACTTAAATAGTTCCACCTTGTCAAGATTGAGGAATTTGATATTAGCTAATAATCTCATACGTCTCAAAATAAAAACATATGACACAATCAAAGTAAATCTACTGTTGCTACAGGTTCTTACATATCCACAAGGCACCAAAGACATAAGTTTATTATCACATCATATGTAAAGCATAGTGGTGATTGTTGCTACAAAGGAGAAGGACAACATTTTTTAAATTTTGAACATTTTTTAACGGACTTCATCGCTTCATCGTTTTCGAAAAGTCATTAGGACGAATTTGATAATATCTCCAGCATAAATTTAGATGGATTCGCAGAGCGGAGAGATGGAAATCCAAGCTGTAGCTGCACAAGCCGAAGTTTGCGAAACAGAGAAAGGGTTCGATCAAAAACTAGATGATGTCGCATGTCTACTTGCAGAATCATATCCACGAAGAACTCGAGTTCTAACGGAAAAGGGCTTTCACATTGGATAGAAACAAAGGATAAAAGATGGAAAAGTTAAGACCGATACAGGCCTATCATTGAAGGCCACATTGTAAGAATTTATGACATTCTGAAAACGAGTGAAGGCATAGATGTGATTGACGAATTACTTGTAAAGCTTACATAGTTGTATAAGGATTATACACACCAATTTGCTTTGGAAGAGAAACAATTGAGTGGCCCTCTCTCTCTTTAGACGTTTTATAAAGCTAAAGACGTACAAGACATTCAATCTTGGCAGGCTAATGCAAATACAGCTTGAATTTACAAAGCAAAGCCAAATTCTATTAAGTCAGGGAGCTCAAAATTTTCAAGGAAATTAATATTATCCAAGTCTTCTCATAGTTCATGTAAAACAATGGTTGAAGTCATCAGAACTCGAACCAGAGCAGCTACATTACATGCAAGAGCTCAATATTTTGAGAAGGAAAAGCAAGTAGAGCTGGAGTTAGACAGTACACGATTGGAAAAAGACATAAAAATTGCAGAAGCAACAGAAAAGATTCAGCAGGAATGTTTAAATGATGATTATAAACTGAATTTTTTAGATGACAAGAATATTCAATGCTCAAAAGTCAATGATAATTTTATGGCAGAAAGTTATAAATGAAAGCCAACTCTATCTTATTTTCATGATGAATATGCAAGCACGAAGATAAAAAGTGTTCTGCCTGCAAATGATCAACGTTCTTACAAGGCACCAATGCTTAGCACGCAAGCGCCATTTGACCTTGAAAAAGCCAACTTGCAACCAAAAATTCTACAATTTCATCCAACAGTTGCTCATGGTTTTGCAACTACTTCGTTTCTTGACCCTATTATTCCTCCCATTCCAAACCCTAGTCCTACCACCATGTCACACTCTACTCCTTTTAGCTATCAAAGGAGCGAGATGCTATATCACCTGTCAGGAAAGCAAGGAGAGCATCTTCGTCAGCAAGGTTTACCTCACGTCATTCCTGATATATTTACTGGCGATTCCTTGAAGTACAAGATGTTCATGACACTATTTGATATGACCGTAGATTCGAAGATGTCAAACCCAAAAGAAAAACTTGCTATATTAATAGATTATGCAAATGGAGAGCCAAAGAATATAATCGAAACCATTTTGTATCAACAACCCGAATCTAGTTATTGAAGACGAAGGGAATTGTAAGAAAAGCATTATGAAAACCCTATACAAGGTGCTAATGCAAATTTGGAAAAATTGATTTCATGGCCTAAAATTTATTATAACGATAGCAAAATGTTACGAAAATTCTATGTTCATTTGGTTAAATGCCAAGGTTCCTTGACTGATGAGGAATATGTTTATGAGTTAAGCACAAGCTCATTGCTTCAAGCACTATGTTTACAGTTGCAAGAAATGTTGCAACGACAGAGGGCTACGCAGGTTTACACCATAAAGTCAACAAAATCAAGAAAAGTGAATGTTGGAGATTTTGTGAAATTTTTTGGCTAGGAAAGTGAGGTTGAAAGTGTTCCCACATTTATTAAAGAAGCCATGTCTAAGATAATAGCAAAAAGACCTTCTTACAGCCCACGAACTCAAAGAGATCCTGCAAGGTCCACATTGACATACCTTGTCACAAAATCAGAAGAAACTGACACAACAATTAAAACAAAATTTAATGCAACTAATCATGCAAACAATTCAGTAGCAGGTGCCAAAAATACTGTTCCAGAATGCCCTTTCTGCAAAGAGATAAATTTTCTAGATAGCTGCTAGACAGCCATGAACAGATCAATATCCGCAAGGAAGATGTCTGTAATTTCACATAAATTTTGTTTTGGCTGCTGTTCTCCTTCACATAATGTTACGAATTGTACGCAAAAGCTTGTATGCAGGGAAAAAGACTGTGGAATGTTACATCGAACAGGAATGCATGGTACACACAGAATTAAAGGAAACACAAAGACTTCTATGAGCGATTTTTCTCAAATAAACAATGGCTGTACGAATTGTGATCATGCCAACGAAATTGCTGCTGACGTTCTTTCTCTTAGTGTTCTGTTTATGCTATTGTGGCAAAAGTCTAATGCAAATTACGTGATCAAGGTTTGTGGTATATTGGATGATTGCAGTCAAGGGACCTTCATAAAGAAAGATAATTTCGCAAATCTAAATGCACCTAAGGGTAGCACCAAGATTGCCATCAAAAAAATTACAGGAAAATGAAAGAGTACGCAGACATTGTAAAGGATTTAATAGTATCAAATTTAAATGGAAGCAACCAAATTAGTCTGCCAAAGGTTTTCAGTTGTGAGGATCTTCCAATAAATCGGAATGAGATTCCTTCTTCTGAAAGAGTAAGGAGCTGGTCGTACTTAGAAGCAATGAATGATGAAATTCCAGATCTAGACTGCGTTATTCCTCTAGGTCTCTTAATCGGAGTCAATGGTCCAGCTGCTTTGCGACCCACAGAGGTTATTAAAGAAAAGAATGGAGGTCCGATTGCAAAAAGGACTGCATTTAGGTGGTACATTGTTGGCCCTCTATTGAATAGACAATCTGCAGACAATAGTATAAAATGTAATTGAATTGCTGTTGCTGACGTAACTACAAATGAATGTTCACAACATTATTTTGCTGTTCAAGATGAAGTAAAGGATGTGAATGCAGCTACAGTGTTAATAGATATATACAGAAAGGAATTTAACGAGCCAACTCCTAAGGAATGAAGGATCAGCTGCTTAAGGGTGTTTGTCCTCCACAATCGACAAATGAACAATTTTTAACGAGATTTTTAACTCTACAGCAGAACAGTCTATTTCTAGAGAAGATGAGAAACTTCTGGTAAAGATTGAAAGGGAGACTATACTTGTTAATGGACATTACCAGTTACCTCTTCCATTCCTTGAAGACAATGTGAAGAGGCATCATAATTGTGAGCAAGCTGAGCAGAACTCCCGTTGGATAAAGAAGAAATTTGCAAGCAAACAATTCAAGGAAGGTTATGTGACGTTCATGAATGATAAGGATATGCTAGAAAGGTACTAGAGTCAAACATAAAAGTTGAAGAGGGTAAAACATGATATATATCATATCATGGTGCCTATCATCCTAATAAGCCAAGTAAGAGTCGCGTAGTCTTTGATTGCAATTGCATCTACAAAGGAATATGATTGAACAAAGAGCTTCTGTAGGGGACCAAATTTAACAATTTCATTGTCAGGGGTTTTGATAAGATTTCCATTGGAACCAGTTGCAGTTACTGCAAGCATCGAGGCTATGTTTTATCTTGTTAAGTCCAGAAAATCAATGAAGCTTTTATGTTTCTTCTGGTGGCCTAAAGGTAGATTAACACATATTGTGGTATGATGCGGCGCGGCATGAGGCAGTGCGGCAAGATGTGCCAAAAACGCATGGCTGTTGTTCACACATGCAGCGTCTCCCGCTGTAAGCGAAGCAACAAAGCTTCGAGTCATCTGGTAACTTTAAAGGTGTTTACTGTTCACAATATTGTTGAAGACGGAAAGTACTACTTGTTTGCTTTGGATAAGAAATCGGTTGGCAATCCTGAGGTTAAACAGACATGTCAATGAAGGTTTCACATGTAATATGATAGGCCTATCAACGAAGCTATGTTTACATTCACCTTCACAAGGAATTTCATCGCTGTGCTTGGATTAATCCTTATCATCTGACAAAAATTTTCCAGGCCGTCTCTTGATACTATCATCTTTTATAATCCTGCCCTCTTGTGGCAAGCTTGCACGGTAATTTCCTTTAGAAATCGATCGAACTGCCTCTGTTAACTTGTTTCAAATTCAATATGTCTTCCGATGCAATGTCCCTTTCTATTATTCTTGTGCGGCGTGATGCGGAAAGGTTTAAATTTTTCAACTTTGCCGCATCATAAATAAACGCGTGGCTGATGACGTTGAGAAAGTACGCTTACCATATATGGTTTGCAGCAACTGGGCGGCAAGAAAAACGTGACAAATGTGAATCTACCTTAATGGCAACACTGATGAATGCCTTGCTGAATACGAGATGCGTGTTTATATATTTGGAGCAATTAGCTGTCCAGCCTGTGCTAACTTTGCGTTGCACAAAGCTGCTGAAGATAATAAGGAGAAATTTGGATATGAAGCATTCAAGAGTGTTAATGAAGATTTCTATGTTGATACTTTTTTGAAGTCAAAGGACAGTGTTTTGTCTGTAGTTGAGCCTAGTTCTAAACTCAAACTGATGTGTGCTTCAGGAGGTTTCACATTGAGCAAGTTTCTATCTAATGAAAAAGCTGTACTTCAATCTATTATTCCAGACGAAGATCGGCTCAAAGAACAGAAAGTACCTCAATTTGGAACTAGATTCACTACCGGTTGAGAGAGAGCACTCGGAATGACATGGAATATTGAGAACGACACATTGAACTTTCGGATTACAGTTAAAGATTAACCACTCACCCAAAGAGGTATGTTAGCTATTGTTAGTTCAATTTATGATCCACTTGAATTAGTGAGTCATTTTCTAGTAAGTGGAAAGCAAATTCTACAAGAAATAGTATCTGATAACAAGAGTTAGGATGATGGTATCTCAGAGAAGCAACGATTTGCATGGGAAAAGTAGAGAAAAGGTATGCAAGTCTTAGATAAGTTTCAAATCAAGAGAAGCTTCAAGCCAGACACTTTGGCCAGATCATTTCTGCTCAAATTCATCATTTCTCAGATACGAATGAAGTTGGCTATGGTGAAGCAAGCTATTTAAGATTGTCAGATGAGCATGGTCTAATTCCAAGCACTCTTATGATGGCGAATTTGAGGCTTACACCATTGAAACCTTTTACGATGCCACGTCTAGAACTGACAGCAGCAACGGTGGCTGTAAAGGTTGGATATATGCTACTTAAAGAGCTAAACTTCGATGACTTGCTAGAATATTATTGGACAGACTCAAAGTTGGTTTTCCAGTATTTGAACAATGAAAAAAGAAGATTTCATTTTTTTGTTGCTAATCAAATTAAGAAAATACATGATTATACTGATATCAAGCAATGGAAACACGTGGAATCAAAGTATAATCCTACAGACCATACATCACGAGGACTTACCGCAGGAAAATTTATTGCTTACAAGGAATGGTTTGAGGGGCCCAGTTTTTTAAGGAATACTGAAAACAGTTGGCTTGACAGTTTTATCGATGGATAATTAGAAGATAACGACCCAGAAGTGAAACGTCCTATAAGAGTCAATGATGCTAATGTTAAAGAGGAAAATCATGTTTTGTCGCAATTAGAAAAGAACTTATCTAGTTGGTATCGGATTAAGAGAGTACTAGCTATCATCAAGAGGGTAATCAAACAAAAGAGCTTCAGCCACGTAAATGTAGCAGTCGAAAATTTACAAGAAGCAGACAAACTAATTATCAAGTGGGTGCAGAACAAAGCCTTTGAAGAACAGTTAAATGTTCTGAAAGATTTAGGAGAATGTAATAAAGATACAAGTGAGAGTGACATGAGAAGAAAGAAATTTTTAAAAAAGAGCGATATTCTTGTGTAATTAGATCTGTTTGCAGACCCTTCTGGAGTTCTAAGAGTAGGAGGTCGTTTGAGAAGGTCTGATTGAGAGGACAGCATAAAGCATCCCCTCATTCTATCTAGTAAAGGAAAAGTCTCAAGGCTTATAGTAGAAAGTTGTCACAAGAAAGTACGTCACCAAGGTAGTGGGTTAACAACAAATGAAATTAGAAATTCTGGTTATTGGATAATGCATTGTAGCACACTGGTACGTAAAGCCATATCTGATTTCATTCAATGTCGATATCCTAGAGGTCTTTGAGGAGTACAATAAATGGCAGATTTGCCGACTGGTCGGATGCAAGAAGGTCCACCATTCACATATTGTGCAGTTGACTATTTCGGTCCATTTTACATCAAAGAGAAGCGAATAGAGTTCAAGTGATATGGTTGTCTTTTCACTTGCTTAACAAGTCGTGGTGTTCATATTGCAGTATCAAACACCCTTGAGACAGATTCATTTATCATGGCTTTAAGTCGGTTCATCAATATCAGAGGCAACATTAGGCAGTTCTGATTGGGACACAAATTTCGTTGGGGCGGAAAGAGAACTATGTGATGCTGTGAAGGAGATGGATCATGACAAGATTAAACAGGCTTTATTAAACGAAGGAGCAGATTATCTTGTTTTCAAATTGAAAAGAAACCCGCCAGCAGCTAGCAATATGAGAGGAATATGGGAGAGACCAATGCAATCTGTACGGGCAATTTTGTCTGCCATTTTCAGAGTTTATGAAACATCATTAATTGACGAAGCGTCGCGTACATTCATGACCGAAGCGAAAGGAATCCTGAACTCAAGACCGTTGACAGTTGGTAATTTGAACAGCCCATATTGTTTGCCCTTTCACCAAACAACTTATTGGCGATGAAGACGAGCGTTATTCTGCCTTCACCCGGTAACTTCACACAGGCTGATATTTATTCAAGGAAATATTGGCAAAGATTCAGCATTTAGCCAATGGATTTTGGAAGAGATGGCAGAAAGAATATTTACAAACTCAGCAGAAAAGTAAAATGTGGTACAATCAAAAAGACATTTTCAAAGTCGGAGATATTGTTTTAATTGTCCAAGAGAATGCTCTAAGAAACGAATGGAATGAAGGAAAAGTTATAAATGTACGAGACGATAGTGAAGGAAAGATTTAAAATGTGTTTGTAAAAGTCGGAAAGAGAAATGCTAAATCTGAACAAGTAGTAGAACGTCCAATTGATAAACTTGTTTTTTTTCTGCGCCACTAAAGTTCATGGAAAGACAGTGTAATATAGTGGCTCAATTCCTGCCGAGGAGGCAAAGATATATCTTTTTGGAGAGAAAATATTTCATGATTTTGTCATTCCACATTTTGGGGAGCCAGATATTGCTGCACAGGAGAAGGACAACATTGTTTAAATTTTGAACATTGTTCAAAGGAAATTTTGTGTTAATAAGCTAGGCATAAAAAGCACGCATGAATTTGAATAAAGTAGGGCACGCTTTGAGGTTGTTTAATAGAGCGAGAAGTAGGTTGTTGATCAGAGCTAGATGTAGGTTATTTATTCTCTGACTTTATGGCGCCAGAAATCGTTTATATATGCTCAGGAATTTTGTAAATATATTTAATTACTTAGTTTAAGCTTACCGTCGTTCGTTTGTATTTTCGTTACATTGGATATATTCTGCATGTATGCTTTTGTATGTTTATATATTTTTTAGTGAAGACCACACTATCACATGTTTCTACACAAGCCTTCAGATAGTTGATGAGGCTGATTTGTTGATAATATAGATTTGTGCATATTTCGAAGTCTGTTTTTCTGAGGTTTAGCACCGCTTCAGTGATAATGAATTACCTAACTAAAAGGGGGGCATCTCTCCTCCCGTTGCTTCCTGCGGTGGAAATTAAGAAAGGTGATCGCCCTTGCTGTCTTCTTGTTGCAAGCATCTTCGGCTACTCCATGTGAGAGATGATAATCTACATTTCTATTTCCGGAAGATTTCTATTCTTAAAAGTGACTTTAAACTAAAATTTCTTTCAGAGTGAATGAAAACAGGATATTAGAGCCTTTCTTCAACTACCTATTCATACCTCTGTAAGGCAATCAAGCTTGTTTAAGAATAAGCGTTCATGTTCATGCAAAATGAAAAAGCACATAACTGCTAGACGTAAATTATTACACTAATAAAACTAAAACTCTTTAATATCAGTATAGCATACCAACATCAAGCTCGAATCCAAACCAAACAAAAAAGCAACAAGTTCTTAATAAATACACATAATCCACGGGGAGCCCATGCTATAGCTATCTACAAGAATATGGCAAGGATTAGTATTTGCTCCCGCATTGCTCTTCTACAACAATGACCAAGAAGCAGATACTGTTGGCCACATAACTAGAAATTGACAACGGTATAACTAAACGGAGTGTAAAAGGGAAATAACAAGGAGGTTGATTAGATAGACTAATTGATATACAATGAAATATATAATATACTCACTGATAGCACAACCCACTTCCATAGGTTCCAATGTATCCACTTAGGATGCTTTTCCATTGGAAAGTAAATCTAAAACCTCCTTTTGTGGTGCTGTGATCTGATCTAAATCGAATAGTTGCATACCCATCGCTGGAATACATGTTGAACAGCATGTCTGATGCAAGGTTTCCAGAACAGTATTTTCCAATGCTCTTTCTTTGGCTGAAAAAATTAACTCTTCACTATATACTAATATGCGGATATGCAAATGAGGTGAGTTTTGGAGGTCCTACTCTTCCCGGGCCGTTTGCCCTATTCTCCCCAAAATTCGCCAAGGGGTTTCTTGTGTGCCATAGTTGTGCATCCTGGAAAGGATTTTTTGATTTTGGGGCGCGTTTGGGAGAAAGAGGGGATAGTACCGTGTCATGTGGCTGATCGAGATGTATTGCCGTTATAGCTAATACGTGGAAAAACTGAATGTTCTACGTTGGCAATATGACATTTAGGTAGTCTATTTTTGGTACGTGACTCACTTTCCTTTGTCGTCAATGAGTAATTTGAGATGCGATATTTCCTGCTGCTCCATTCTGTTTGATTCATTCTCCTGTTGTCACACTTTGTCTGGTAAAGGTGAGTTCATTCTTCATAATTAAAATAGTTCTAGGACGGGTGCTTCTTTGTATTTAGCTTAGATTATGCGTGAGGCCTTTATATTTAGCTTAGATTTTGCGTGTGGCTTAGAGCTGCTTGTCTGTGTGCTACATATAGTTAGGTGTCTTTGCTCGGCCTGCCCAGACACTCGGTTTCGATAGTAGATAGAAAATAAATAGGTAAACTAAGATATTTTGAGTTCTGTCTTTGCCGTTAGGCAGTGTCGGTGTCATTAATTTTTCCGTATTTTGTGTCTGTGCCTATGTAGAGCACTTTGAGTAACCGCTGGACTAACTGTGCTGTTTTGAGCAGATTTCCACTGTTCGTGTGATGTCCCTTGCTGTATTTCATGTTCCAAGGAACAGGAACACTCTTTTTGCATTTATTTTGGCGTTTTGTCAGCGCTTTTGCCGTTTTCCATCATTTTGGAATACTAAATTCTGATATCCGCTCGCCTTTTGTTCTTGGCGACCTTTGACCTTTAAAGGCAGATTGAATTCAAGTTCCGGAAATCAACTGCCAGGGGCTGGATTTATTGAGCTGTTATTTTATGAGTGGAATTTGGGGGCATGGGGCTCTTTCAGGGGGGTAGTATGTATTTCGTTCTTTGGAAAGCACTCCTTATTTAGGGCTACCATTTCATGAACATACTATAGTAATTCTTGGGGTTTATCCATATACTAAATGACTTTCCAATTATAACTTCATAAGCCAATTCTGTATGTTAAAGTGTTTGAGCTGAATCACTAGGATTTGGTTTGTTGAGGAGCACATATGTGTCCAAATTGTTGGTATTTAGTTCACTACTGAATAGGATGTGAATTATTGTTTCATGACCTAATTTTGTATTGTAGATTTTGGTGTGCAGTGCAATACTAAATCGGATTTCAATTACAATATTATGAATCACTTATTTATGCTAAGGAGGCTTGGCTTATATTCTAAGCAGCAAAACATAATGGACAGAACAGTAGATATTGTATTTTCTTGCAGAGTTATATTGGAAACTGTATATTTTATCATTTATGTCTTAGTCAGTGCTCCTCAATTATTTTTTGCAAAGTAGATAAACTATTTTGCGAGCTCATACTCACTGTAACTACTATTATTAACTATAAAGATTTTTGAAGTATACCTCTTACCTGGATGCATATTAGACTCTCTTAGCATCACATTA
>WIPJ01002004.1:20789-40507 GCA_018155075.1 Cassiopea andromeda
GATCTACAAATTCCCAGGCTTAACACTGAACATGCGAAAAAGAGCTATCAATACTCTACTGTAAAAATTTGGAATACAATTCCAACTGATATTAGGGAGCTCCCAACTATTAGTCACTTTAAAAAGAGATTAAAGGAGTTCCTAAAGAGCTGATTAAAAATATGCTTGGCCATTTAAAAACACGACCCCCTGGAAGAACAGCGTCTTAGGATATAATTTTAGTTACTACCCTTTTTATTTCTATGTATTTAGACTATTGTAAATATTACTGACTTGGAATTTTTTTTTGTATTATGATGTAAAATAAAAAAGCTGAAGGGTAGAATCGTGTATAAATAATACATTATCATATCATATCATATCATATCATATCATGGATGCAATTTGTTTCTAGAAAGTCAAGATAAAGATCACAAGAAGAGCCGCCTAGTCGCTGCGAATCTTCGCCAGATACTTTTATCTCTTGCTAATACGAGTAAAATTCGAGTTGTAAAACACAACAAGGTAATGGCTCTTAATAGATTTCAAATTTTGATGATCTTGAGAGTCAATCTGATAAAATAGGTGAACGCACTAATCGTGACTTTTTCCATCTCGTGTGCTGCACTTCAAGCCAAAAAAAGCTGCCTCTGGGTACAAAGGCCTCGCATAATTTACCAAATGGTACGAAAATATTGCAAAATTTACAGAATAGCAAGAATATATAGCAGATTTACCGAATGGAATGAAAATGATTGACCAAGTTGAATTTGGTATTTTTTTGATGCTTACATATGATTGTGTTTATAATAAAAGTTTTATCGAGGTCTCACCTCGGTTTCTCTTGAGAAAGTAAAATCAAAAATCTAAGCATCCCAAGAAATGCCAGGGGATTATTTACCCACGTCATTATCTTGTTAAAACCGCAAAAATTTAAATAAACACAATTTTCCATGTTCTTTAATTAAATGATGATGCTCAAGACTCTAGGAGCAACAGAGAAAGTAAATTAAAGATGCATGGCATGAAAAACTGGGGAAAGAACTGATAGAAGAACATGGGAGAAGTCCGAAGCTGAGGAGGAGCAATTGGGTACATCTGGCTGCAGTTGTGTAGAGTGTCTAGATCGGTATCTGTTTAATGCCAGGAGAAAAAATTTGCTTTGATTTATGTACCTCAAGTCCGCCTTGATTCCTAGGATTTCTTGTAGGACAGTAAGACTATGTTTGATATCACGTTCGATTATTCGATTGACACATGCTTAGTACATATAAGCATGTTATTTAATCATCGATTTAGTTAGTTTGTGATATCTCGCCTGAATAACCTTGGTTTATAGATATACATGCATTCAGTATTACTCTTGTTTGTAACTGAAAATTACATTCATTACCAGAGAAAATTAAGAACTTCTCAGCACTTACTAACTCAAATAGAAAAAGAGTCATGGAAGAGAAATTGTTGCATAAGCTGATTGTGCAAAGTTATCAATAATGGTTTAGGGCTTTCCTAAGGGAATACTCATTAAGTATTTATCATGGGGGGAGCGGAGGCTATGTGAGAGTGGTATGTAACAAAAATGCACTTTTTAGGAGGAGCTCCAAACAAATTGCTTAAAAATGAAGGGGGTATGAAACCAAACTTTTTTATATTACAAAATTTTACAAATAAATTAGCCAGTGAAATAGTTTTAAGTGTCAGTCATAACCCGGGGATTCCACTTCAGTGCTAAAACCTGTAGCAAGTTTTTCTCCAGTATGAAAGCAATCAAATAAGCTTTTCTGATATCTTTTAGCTTTAAATTGTCTTTTTATTGCTTTGGTCACTTCCTTTGCTTTTCGAAGCTGGATGTTAAGATTTTGCGTAGTATGACTTGCATAGTCTAAAGTAGCTGAGGAAAAGTAGTAATCCTCTCTCCTTATAGAGAATGGCTACTTTTCCTCAGATCCTTTAGATTTTACAAGAATCTAGGAATCATCTGGCTGCATTACTAAATATCTGCTAA
This sequence comes from Cassiopea andromeda, assembly GCA_018155075.1. NCBI lineage: Eukaryota > Metazoa > Cnidaria > Scyphozoa > Rhizostomeae > Cassiopeidae > Cassiopea > Cassiopea andromeda. Next base: position 22,774 of record WIPJ01002004.1, read on the forward strand.
ATGAATTGAGCTGTCTTCGCTTTATTTGCTTTCATCCAATAAAGGAAAACTACTTATGAGCAAATGCACAATATCTTTTATTTTGTTTTGAAGGCTTGTTCCCTATTCTTTAATTGACTTTCTTGCATTTTGTGGTTGAAACTCTTTCTGTCTCCTTGCCTCTTTAATCATCCTCTGCTATTTAATTTGCTCTTGTCTTTAAACGGCTAGTGTTGTGATAATAGTTCTCTGTGCATTCTGCAATGCATTGGATAGTTCTTCCAACAAATATTATGTTGAATCAATAATTTTTAGCTCATTTGCATGTCATACTTTGAGGGTCAAACATTTATCAAACAGGTTTCAGTGCAGATAGAGTGTGAATTCAAACACTTATCGACAATTGGCCAAGTGTTAGCTAATGAAATAGACCAATCTCCGAACCCCCTTTTAGTTGGTGACTACATGTTAAATGAAGGTAATAAAATCATGAAATTTGCTAAGATTTCTGAACAACATATCAGGGATGCTATCGATGAAACAAAAACATCTAAGGGCTTTAGGAACGACAATATCTCCAGTTACTTTCTCAAACATTTCTTGCCTTATATCATAAAGTCATTGGCATACATATGTAGCAAGTCCTTAGAGAAAAGGGAGTTCCCTGCTCTTTGGACACTGCTAGAGTCAGTCCTATTTTCAAGAAAAAACCAAAAATATTTATGGGCCAATATTTGCCTTTCCTGTCGTTTACACAAAAGTCACAGAGCACAAGAAGTAAAAAGTTCTTCATGCAAGAGCTTCATTCTGCCTAGAGCGCAATGCTTTTTGAACCTACCTTGTAAGGAAAACTTCAACATAATCTTCGCATGTTGGCAAGCTTCCTTCTATGTCAAATTTTGTCCACTTCAGCTCAAGGTAATATCCACTTCGGTAGAGTGCATTTGGAATGATGTGCATAACGCAGTCATCATTGTTAAAGTAGTGATAGTATTGAACAGATTTCAATGCAGTTGTAGCATAATAGGATGATGTGGGATAGCAAACCGATTGAACTTCAGCTGCAGTAAATAGCAGCACAAGCAGTAATATAGAATTCATGATTTACACTTCTGCACTTTTAGGTAAACGTTACGTCTAGACAAGTCCTGCTTCATTGACTGTTTCACATGCACCTTTATCATATTCTGCACTATTGTTTATCTGTCCAATAGGAAATCAGAAATAGACCACAAGTGATAGAGTCGCGACGAACGAGGAAATAACTTGACCAGTTTGTAAGGTGATATAAGGTGTCCTCTAGTTAAACCCGATGAAACAGAGTTGTGGTACAGCATTACGTCATCCGTAAGTACAACATCATTCCTATAATATTGTGTGTGGCTCTCTGTACTGCAGTAAAGGCGGATTTCCACGAGGCGAATTGTGCAGCGAATTCGCCACGAAAATTTAGTCGGCGAATTTGTTTGTTGACCGCAAGCGATGGTGTCTCGACGAATGAGGATGTAACTTGACCAGGTTGTAACGTGATATGATGTGAGCTCCAAGAGTTCTAGAATTCAGTCAGAAGTTATGAGTCATAAGAAAAAATCAATAAAGAATTCTTTTTTGCTTCAGGGAAGATATAATGAGCTGCACCTTTTTACTGTGTGTCTGTTCTTTCTAAAATATGCACATAAAAAGTCATATACCTCTCGCTTCAGCGACCAGGCTAAATGCCCTCGGAAAAATATTGCAAACTCTACCCGCTTTGCTCAGTGGCCTATAATTGTTTCCTCTTTTTCGAATCCTGTCGGTTTAGAATTCTTCGAAACTGTGTTCGGAACAGAAACATATGTGTTCTCGATTGTCTTTAGAACTGAGACATCTCTATCGTAATCATGTTTAGAGCTTACACCTATGGGTCACAAGTGACTGATATCTTTTGTTCTCAGGGTTTAGAACTGCGAAATACCGGATTCAAATTGTGTTTAGAACTGAGACATATGTGCTCGCTTGAAAACGAGGGCAAAAGGGCAAGTAATAATTTACGCCCACTTTTACCAAATGGACGAAAAGGATGCGAGAGCTACAATCCTTGACCTCCTAGAGTTTTTAGAAGCATCGCATAGGTTTTTTTGACATAAAATATTCCTTGAAAGTCAGGTATTCGAGAATCATTGAATCGTTTATTCATTGTAGGCCTAATCTCCGCCATGATGAAGTAGGCTCGTTGCTTTTCCCAAAAAGTTCTGTTGAGGAAGGCTTTGAAGCATACTGGTAAGATTCAGTGCAATCCAGCATTTGGTTGTTAGCATATTTTATGGGTTGACTTTTTTCAAATAAATAAAATGTTTTTACATGCTCTGAGTGGTCAAGGAACAAAGCATCCCTGCCCAGAGGAGCTTCCAATACAACTTGCAATTGCTTCATAGTGCAGTTGAATTTCATGCTTTCAATTAGACTTCTGCTAAGTGCAGAGAGAAATCAGATTTTTTGTATTCCTGACTTTTATTTTGTCAAAAGTGATCCTCATTACATAGGGAAAAGTTTCAGTTCTGTTGCATAGTAACAGGCTATCATCCATATAGTTCTTTTGTGCCTGTAATGATAGTAAGAGTACTGAATATTATTGCCATTTAATAGTTAAAAAGCATCATGGGACTATTGAAATTATTAAGAACAGAAGTGTTTGCGGATTCCTATTGCTCCTTTTTGGAGAAATATATATAACACTGGACAACAAAAAAGTATTTTTCTAAAAAATTCTAGGTTTTTACAGCTGATTTAGACTAATTTTAACACGCTGATTCCAAAAATCATATTGGTTTCACTCAATCAGGTCAAACTTTTTACAAATTGAATTTAAAAATTTAAAAGTTTTTCTAAAATTGCATTGCTTTTGAAACCTTAAAAAACTAATCATTAAATACTTATCATACCATTGCAGGATCTCAATAAAAAATATAGAAACATAAAAATGTATTTATTATTATAATAACAGTAAATTCCTATAAAAATTTCCCATAGTGGGGTAAATTCAACATTACATAATTATATTTATTTTTACATGAAAATTGTTCAAAAATTAATGCTCAAATTTTCACTTAGTTGAAGTCCTTGAATTTGGGTAGTAGGAAGGTCTCTCCTCAAAGTCCAACAATAACCAGCCATCATTACTGCATCCCAACGTCCCTGATACCTGAATTCCATCTCTTTAATGCCCTGGTGAAATCTTTCACTCTGTTCATCGCTCATTGATCCCAGATTCTCAGGAAATCGATCCATATGCAAAAATAAGTAATGCATTTTGATGCTCATATTGCATCCAAGATTTTAAAATGCAATTAGCATATTGGAGACAAGATCTGAATAGTTTAAGGCCTTGTTATTGCCAAGAAAGTTCTTCACAACTAGAACAAATGAACTCCTTGCTTCTAGTTTAGTTCGATTCATTGACTCTTCAAAGTTATGATCCCTTATGAGCTGACGAATTTGAGGTGCATCAAAAACACCAGCTTTCAGCTTTTCTATAGTTACTCCTGGAAAATTACGACACAAGTAAGTAAAGCAGCTACCATTTTTGTCCAGTGCTTTGGTAAACTGCTTGATCAGGCCAAGTTTTATGTGTAATGGAGGAAAGAGAATTCTGTCACGATCTACCAAAGATTATTGATGACGTTTTCAGCTCTACAAGGTACCACTTCTTGTCTTATGGGCCAGTCTTTCTATTCATAATGTTGGGCTGCATCTCTGCTATCCCACATTCATAGGAAGCATGGGTATTTGGCAAATCCTGACTGTTGGCCTAAAAATCTTTTACCATCTTGAGGTCAACACAGATAAGCCATTGATGTTCATTATAAGAAATTTTTTCAAGCACGTATTTCACTGCTTCATACTTCTTTAGTATAGTTGAGTGAGCAAGAGGTACAGGTGAAAACTGGCTTCCATTGTGAAGCAGAACGCATTTTAAAGATCTTTTGCTGCTATCAATGAAAAGTCTCCAATCTTTTGCTTCATATTGTGATACTCCAAGGTTATGCAGAAGCTGAATAATATCTGTGCAGTATACCAAGTCGCTTTCTTTAGAGAAACAAGGAAGGAACTCTTGGTGTCTATTACGGTAGAAACTGATTCGTACGCTATCTTCAAGAAGATTTTTCTTTTAATCTGGATGCCAAAAGCTCAGCAGAACACTTCGGTAAGTTGAGGTCACGAACTAGATCATTAAGTTCAATTTGTGATAGAGGTTGTGGAGCACGATCATTCAAAGGAGTTTCTTCATCATACGTATCTTCTGAAAATCTGGAGGAAGCATCATCGCTGGTTTCTGGAAACTCTTTAAACACAAGTATGGGAATTTCTTCACAATGAGTCACAGGTTGACGTGTTGAGTCAAGATCAGGATATGTCAGACTGCTTTTGTTCGTTTTGTTAATTCAAGTTAAATCAATAGCAATCTGTAGCATGATTTGTTGGTTCTCTCAAAATCAAAGGAACTCCAAGCTTTAAAGAACTCTCCTTCCCTTTGGTCCAAAGGCGTAGATATCCAGTGCAAGATTTGCACACAATGTGTGGTGCCCAAACTTTATCTTGGTCACCAAGTTTAATACCAAAATAAGAATAGTAGGCATGTTTGATGAAAGATGTCACTTGATTCCTTTTGCTTGCAAGCGTGAATTTCCCGCAGATGTAACAGAAGAGGTCAGGTTTATTTTTACAAGATCTTCTAGCTGAAGTTGAAGTGGAAGCCATTTTTTGAAGCTGGAGAGGACACCTATCTTTAAGATAGATGAGCTGAAACTCATAATTGGTGTTTGTGAAACCAGTTATTTATACCCTTACTGCAGACGCTCTGATTGGTTAGTAAGACTCCAACCCAACTCGCTGATTGGTCCAAAATCCAGGCCTCTGAATGGTTTGTTTCGCATGCACTTGTGAATAGTTCAAAAAGTTGACCTAATTGACCAAAACCAATATGAGTTTTGGAATGAGCACTTCAAAATTACCTTAAATCAGTTGAAAAACTTTAGACTTTTTTGGCTGTTGACCAGTGTAATTATTGTTTGCAGGTTTATTTTGGGCATTATTGGAGTCCAGGGCCCCTTTATTGAACATTGGGTGCTACAGCCCTTTTGAGTGAGTGAAAAAACGCTCAAAACAGTTCTTTTCATTGTCATATTAACTCAAAAAAATGTCTTTTCAATGAATATGTGCTTACCAAATGGGCTGTCTCTATAATTCAGTATCCATACTGCTCAAAGGAAATGAGTCACCGGCAACATCACTACGACTTCTCACTAGTGTTGAGGTCTTTGAGAATTCTGACTATTATGTTAAACACCCAAGAATGGAAGAGGCTTTATTATATGATGCAGAACAGTTTCCGAATCAAAACAATGCCTTTAGTGCACTGCTTTCAGATGAAAGCTCCAAATGCTTCAAAGGTGACAGAATTGAATGCATTAGTAAAGAAGCAGCCTTGAACTTGAGAAACAGAAATTGGTCATCTATGGTACGCATGATGGCATTGTCATCTGTTATCAAAAGAAATATAATCTCAATATACCCAAATGTTCAGAAACAAAAATAAGAGCACTTCTAGATAGCACAATAAGACCTAGGGTCGAAGTGAACATTGACCCTATAAGAATTCTCTGGTCAAGAGCTGGAGGATTAGATGCAAGACCAAATTCCAGGTTTGCCCCAAATCATTTTGTGCCTGTTATTAAATGCAACGAAGGTTTGAAAGATGTTTTAGAAAAGGATACTACATTACAGCAGCGGAATCAAAAGGATGATGTAAGATTTGTAGATGGCAGAAGGAAGAGGGACTTAAAGCAAACAAAACTTTGTGTTTTGAGTCAAAAAAGGCCCTTTGACCAACAAGATTGAAATTTTGCACGAGTTCAGATTGACCAAACTGAAATGGTAGATAAAAGTAGAGCATCATCTTTAGTTGATTCAAGTTGTAATTTAGAAGAGGAATGACAAGAGATCCCCTTTAAGTACCAAAAGAAAGGAGAAGCAGACATCATTGATAGTATTGAAATTTGCAACTATGACATTGGTTTTTGTTATGAAAAGTCAAATTATCTCTCTGACAGTGAAAGGTTTGAGTTACTGGAAAGAACCTGGAGGCCTGAAACAAATTTTCCAGCAACAGAACAATCAGGAAAGAAGAGAAAATTAAACATCATTTGGCTCTAAAAGCACCCATGGCTAGCATACTCAAAGTTTCTAGATGGAGCCTTCTGCAAGCTATGTGTCCTTTTTGGTAGACCCAGCAGTGATAACAGCTCTGAGACTTGCTTAGCTGTTTAATTCACCTTATAACTACTGGACTGGAGCAAGTCACCAATTCAAAATGCATGAAGAAAAAAGTAGACTCCATCATGATGCACTTCTATCATGTGCTCTATTTAAGGAAATGATGCAGAACAGGGCTGTAAGAATCGACCAATGCTTGAGTGGTATAATAAAACAAAGAGTTCAATCAAACCGTAAAAAACTCCTTCCTATTATTGAAACAGTAGTTTTTTGTGGCCGTCAAATCAAACATTAATTATGATGGGAACCCTGGAAACTTTCAGGGGCTCTCAGATTTTAGAGTAAAGGCTGGTGATGTGTTTTTAAAGGAGCACTTCACCAATTCACCAAGAAATGCCGCCTATCGCTCCAAGACTATTCAGAATGAGCTGATAAGCTGTTGAGGAGAAGAAAAAAAAATCGTGGGTGATGTGAGAAAAGCTAATTTCTTGTCCATTCTTGCAGATTGGTCAACAGGCTGCAGCAATAAAGAGCAGATGGCATTCATTGTAAGATTCGTTGACGAAAAGAGCGAAGTAAGGGAAGATTTTCTTGTGTTTTTCCCATTTGAAACATAATGCCGCGGAGCTTGGTTTGGAAATGGAAAATTGTCGAGGGCAGGGATGCGATAGGGCTGGGAACATGGCCGGTAAGTATATTGGAGCTGCAACCCTCATAAGTAAGGAGTATCCTGCTGCCCTGTATGTTCACTATGCGGCACATCGACTAAATTTGTGTAGCTGAAGCGTGTAAAGTCCAGACTATAAAGAATATGATGTCTGTGGTACGAAAAGCTTCTTATTTCTTCGATGGTTCTCCTAAAAGGCAGCAAATTCTTGAAAAATACATGAAGGAGTGTTGTCCGCAGTCAAGTCATAGTACTTTAGTTGGGATGGATGGGTGGAAAGGATTGATGGGATTTCGAGATTTGAGAAAATGTTGCCGGCAGTGATCAAAACGTGGGAAAAAATGAAATGAAATTTGAATGACATCTATAATACATATACAAGCAGTGATGCAGTGGGTGTGGTTTACACGACAATTGGTGGACAGTTCGACGTCATAAGGCTTTGTGGGGGTCAAGCATTGAGAAACAATCATCCAATCCAGTCAAAAGAAGATTATTATCGTGTCAGTGTCACCATACCGTACCTTGATTATTTAATATGTCAAATAAAACGATTTTCAACAAATCATCTTGTACGTGCTAAAGGTTTTGCGCTTGTGCCAGCAATAATGAAAGAGCAAAGTGATGATGCTAAACGTTGGAGTACAAATATTAAGTCATTTTTAGATAATTGCAAATCAGATTTGCCCCATACTTTAGGAATTGATGCAAAACTTGATCTATGGCGAATGAATTGGAACCGAGAAGATGTGATAGAGCTTCCTGGCAAAATCTACCAAACTCTTAAAGTAACAGGTAAGATGATATTTCCAAATATATACAGCTCTAAAAATCCTTGCAATGCTTCCAATTACTACCTGTGAAGCAGAACGAAACATTGCTGTCATTCGTCGGCTAAAGATGTACATGAGAAGCACAATGTCGCAGACAAGACTTAATGGTCTTGCTCTTTTGAATATCCACAGGGATATCGAAGTAGATCCAAATGAAGTACTAGACACATTTGCCATTAAGCATGAGGGAAGGCTGCGTATGTCTAACATTGTAAGCATAAGTATTGGAGACGGGGCGAGCGGCTGCAGTTGCCTCAAGCTGGGCAGAAATCTGTTTCACTCTGGCAAATTTTCTGAAAGAACAATAGGAAATTCGGGCTGAAAGTTTAGAGAACGTTTACAGTCCCCAAAATTTGACGTCTTACTACGCCCATGATCGTAAGACTATTGCAATTTCCAAGTGAGAAAGGCTGTTTTCGCTCAATTTCTTGACAAGAAGTTGCTCTTCACAAGACAATTCTTTTGATTTAGACATTTTTCTCTGCTAGGGGTTTGAAAAGCAAAATAGATGAAAGTATTGATTCACTGTACTTGAAAGCTCATGCCATCACATTTATCTGTATTTTGCCATCATAGGGAATATGATAATGAAGTAGAAAGCATGGTTATGGACAGCCTGTGAAAAAATCTTGATTCAGTCGTAGCCATTTCTAACAACCTGTTCAGTAACTTTGATCCCAAGGTGTATATTAGAGTATGTGACGTTTCTAGCAGCTTCTTATACAGAATATTCGATATTCTTTCACTTCCCTTTACTGCGTGGTAGACCTCTAGATGTGTAGATTTAAACAGGTCTCCCTCAATTAAGTCCCCCTCGAATAAGCCACACCCAAATCTAGCTTCTGATAATTAAGTCTCTGGGGACTTAATCGAGTCTTTACAGTATATCTTCAACTGTCATTTAGGAAAGTAATGCTTACTAATGGCATCATATTTGTAAACATACTTTGCAATTATGTACTATTTTGCCATTTATTGCAAAAAAACCGTATTGATCTTTCATATCGAATTACATACGATGGGTGATGGAGTAATATTTCTATGTGAGGTCTATTAGAAGTGAAATCTCTAGTAGAGGTGGCAGGTTCCATTCTTGCTCACAAATTTTGATTTATGGGATTTAGTACCTCTTACTGGTAAGACTATCTAAATACAACTCATAAAAAATTCTTTACCAATAGAAAACGTGCAACTATGATAAGCTAATGTGCTATTGCATTCACAAGAATGACATTGCCTTTCTACTCTTAAACTTGGATGGAACTATTTATGCTGGAACAAGAAAAGAATTGGGAAATGTTACTCTGAATACTCTGGTTTGTCCAGTCTTTTTTACATGTATTCTAAATATGGCCATGCAATAATTAGATTCAAGTCACACAGCAGTACATCAAAAGGACGTTTTAGGTTTGCTTACCAGCTAAGAAACATCCAAGCTGATAATATTGCAAAAAATTGAAATAGCCACCGCTTGTAGTGATTATATTTAAGTTTTTTCTGAATAACACTGAGCCCCAAGTCTATAACTCCCATCAAATCTTTGTCATTTCACTCTTCTTTACCTGTGAGTAGCCAACAACATTTACTGCTGGTTTGTGACCTCCATGAGCTCTGTGCTTTTCCATTTATTATCTTTTACTGACTTGGGTGATCTATTTCAAATTTATTTGTCTAGTGGTCAACAATATCAAATGCTTTTTATTGCTGTAAAATGCAAGCACCAAATTTTTACTAAAGTAGCAAAGGCAATTTAGACAGAAAGTAAAATTTCATGCTAACTTAGTAAGTTAGGGAAAGTTTGGTATGTCTCTCCTCTCTTTTTACCTGAGTGAAAGAGGTAGCTCCACAAAACCTTTCATGCCAAAAATGCTATGAAAACTAGTAATCTCCACTAACAATACAGTTACTGCGATATTTGCATGTATTAAAATGGGTAAGCTGGACTTAAAACTAATTGAGATTCGGCTTGGTCCTATTATTCTATATTTTCAATCATTTTCAGATGGAATACTGTACGGATCTGGTTGGCCTAAAGGATACACTACTAGAACCTGTCATTATACAATCACTCTACCTCCTGGCAAGGGATAAGAATCGCTGTCATGAACTTGGACTTGCAAAAGATCCAAATCAGCTGTGATGATAAAAATGGCAATTATTATATCAGAGGTTTGTTGAAAGTCTAAGGATGTTGATGTAAAGCTTTTAGATTCTCAATGTGGTTAGCTTTGTTTTTTGAACCCTAGGTGTCAAGGGAGAAGAAGCTTTGGTTAGCATCAATATTGGGAACTATTGAATTGAATCCTTTAGCTATTTTTTCAATAGTGAATTTGTTGCAGCCAGTTGTATTTATTTTTATATCTCTTAGAGAGAGAACCTACTCTCAAGTACCAAATAAGCGGGGGGTCCAAATAAACAGGGGGTTGCTAAAAATTCTGAAATATAATAAACGGGGGTTCAAAATAAACGGTGGGGGTGGAACTTGAGAAGCTGTTATAAATGATTTTTCAAGTACGGGAGGGACAAAAACAGTTTGTCATGAAGCATAAAATTAAAATATATACAGAAGCATGCTATGTTGCTATGAAAATTGGGCGTAAATAGTCCTAACAAAGAATGGAAATGAAATGAGGGGTTCGTAAATAGAGTCAATTTCCTTACAATAAATAAACAGGGGGTCCTAATATGGTCCGGGAGTTGGAAAAAATTGAAAAGTTAATAAGCCGGTGGTGTCTATTTGGCACCTGAGAATAGCAATATTTGTGCAATCACACCAAAATGCTACTAATTATGTAACTATGACCATGGACGTAAGAACTGGGAGGACACATGAGGACACGTGCATGCCGAATTTTTCAAAAGTATGTATGTAAAGTGCCTCTTTTTAGCTTACATAGTACCATTTCTTGCACGTGAGGGTGCCCCTGAATGAATGTGCCCTCCCACTTTCTGAAGGCTTCCTACGTCCCTGATTATGACTGAATGCATGACATGAAAGGAGTTTTGAACTGAGACCGAAAAGGGATACAGATGACAGATAGATTACTGCTTAGGGATTATTTGAGCTATTCCGATGGTTGAACTGTATGCCATACTCGAAACAAATTAAATCAATTAGCAAGAAGTTATAAAGTTGTTGATTGAAGGTTGAGTTCCCAATTATCACAGCACGTTTAAAAAAGCAGTAAGATGTATAAAGCCAAATAGCACAGGATAGAGTTTTATGCTTTGTAAGAATCCTCAAAAAGGATTATGCACTAAACCTTTATATCTTTTAGCCTCTGACAGTCCAATTTTCTCTGCACCAGTCGTAGATGATAGAAAAGCATTGCCTAAAAGATATTGTGGATATCTGAGTCTTCAGTACTTCACTGCAAAGCATTCCCATGTGAGTTTTATCATAAACAAACCAAGTGGATCTTACCATCACTATTCAAATGCAACTATTATGATTTGATACATAATCTACGGTAAGAAGAAGTGCATTTCTCATAAATTGTACTGCAATTCAAGATACAGCGGAGCTTTCAGAGCCTGCAATAAAAATTCTCGTATGCCAACAATGGAAATGTCACCTTCATCACATAAACTCCAAACTGAAAATGCTACAACTGCCTTGGCCATAACAAACACAATTCTATTAAAGATTTCATACATGCCAGGTTTATTCAAGTACTCACTGATTTGTGCATGCAGCCATGTACATGGATAACATGCTATGAAAGTTAGATGATTCATGGGCAATATTTCTGATTCTCGCTAAGACAGCTAAAAGATAATGCAAGCAATTACCCAATTTATGGGAACATTGTTATCGGTTATCAGAAGACATGTCAAAGTCAGGCTGTTTGAAGCTTTCAAGCTATAGAATATCTATGCTTGTATCTGTTCGATTAAGCGCTGTTCAGAAGAAAATCTCATCATGGTGTGAAGTTTTTACTACGTTATGATGGGCATGCTTGGTGCAAAAGCTGGATTGACTGTCCTACCTATACGAAAATTGAAATGATTTATGTTAGGTCAGTTGTAATACATACAGTGTTGAGGAAATATATTGTATTTATTCACTTGCTGATCTTTGCCTAGATGACATTCATAGGCGTATGAGAACTTTAAATTTTAGGGCAGTTGTAAAATTTCTTCCCAAAAGACAGACAATCTCTGGAGAGTAGTCTGAAAAGTTTCTTTTGTTCTTTGAGAAATTTCCTTGAATGATAAAGATTTATGCCCAATCGAAAAGGACTTCAGCCTTCTGCCACCCACTTATCCTACGCTTATGATGATATTAGATAGCTTCTTTTAGCTAAGATCAACTTCCTTCTCACAGCTATTCAATTTTCACAGATCTTCGTCACGTTTGCATTTCATGCTTTCAAGCATTTCCAAGCTACTTAAATATATGTTCTTAAGAAAGGTTTTATCTCTTCAACATTAGATTCAGTAAAACTTACGAGCAGCCGATCTACCAGCTTAAGCACTTTTGATAAAGTTAGTGTTGGGATAGGAGCACTGCTATCAATACTCATTATCGTTGCTCTTGCTATCTACGTCAAGAAAAGACAAAGGGCTCAAGTTACTGCAGTTCTTCATAACCAACCTAAGAATACTGCCATTGTATCAGAAACCCAAAATCCTGTTACCTCATAACCTTACCCTACTTTTCTGTTCAACTCAGATGGAATATTCAAACTACAAACATCACCTCACCTGTCACCACCAGCCTATGAAGAAGTGGTGGGGTTGCAAATACAAGTGAACGCCTTTGCGCTGCAATGGTATGAATAACAAATATACTTTACGTAATTTCTAGAACTGAACTGTTAATCGTTTCTTTAGATGTTGTCCTATAGTACTTGCCAGCAGAATTGATATCATAAGTGTATCTACTAAAAGTTCTTCCAAATCATCCAAAAAACATGGAGATAGGGGGTATGTTGATTAAATATAAAAAAATTGACGAATAGTAAAGTAAATCTGGCCTAAAGTAATCACAACGATAAAATAATGACTAAGCAAAGTTAAAACGTTGGCAATAGCAACACAACTACAAAGGGTAATCCCAAAACAAAGCAATAGAAAGTCTAGTTCATTTACATAACAATGTATCGTAACAAATCACTTCCAACAAACTCCCACTTGATTTGTTCAGTTCTTCTTATTAACTTTGAGTCCCATCTCATCTCGACACTTGACAAATTTATTCTTAGAGACTGGCTTTGTTAGTATATCCGCAGTCATATTTTCGGTCGCACAATATTCGAGTTCAATGTCACCACGCTTAACTATATCACGCAAAAAATGAAAACGAATGTCAATATGTTTTGCTCGAGTATGCTTGACAGGGTCTTTTGCTATTGCAATGGCTCCTTGATTGTCCTCTTTGGTGATAATTGGCTTATCAACCACAACGTTAACACTGGACAATAGTGACTTTATCCATATGGCTTCTTGCACTGCATAGCTTAAAGCAATATATTCAGCTTCCGAAGTCGATAACGCAACAGCAGGCTGCTTTTTGCTGAGCCAGCTAATTGCTCCGTCTCCATAAAGAAATAAATTTCCAGTCATCGATTTAGGATCATCGATGTTTCCAGCCCAATCTGAGTCAGATAATCCAACAAGAGTTTCTTCCTTCTTCTTGTATGATAAGGCGTAACATGTGGTCCCCTTGAGATAACGTAAGATGCGTTTTGCGGCAGTAAGATGGCTGTGATTCGGACTGCTACAATATTGTGCAGCTACTCCCACTGCATAAGCAATGTCGGGCCTTGTAGCAATAGCAGGGTATAACAGACTATCAACCAATGATTGATACAGTACATTATCCACTGGTTGACTGACACCATCCTCTTTGCAAAATTTGACAGTAATATCAGTGGGCGTTGCCACAACCTTTGAATCTACCATATTAAACATCTTTAACAGATGCTGGATGTATTGATTCTGATGAAGATAAACAGTATTGTTCTCCTTATCTTGCACAATCGAAATCCCAAGGCAGTAATGCAACTGTCCCAAATCTTTCATTATAAACCTGTCACTAAGAACCGCTTTAACTTTATCCATTTCATGCTGAGTTTCTTCAAAACTATAATATCATCAACGTAAACTGCTATAACAACAAATGGATTATACGCGATGTAAACACATGGGTCCGCTTCTGATTTCGAAAACCCAATAGATGTTAAAAATGTATCAAATACTTGATTCCAACATCGTGGGGACTGTTTTAGGCCATAAAGTGAACGCTTCAATTTACATACCGTTGACTCTTCACCATGTAAAACATCTCCATCCGGCTGCTCCATGAATATTTCCTGATCAATTACTCCATTTAGGAATGCTGTAACTATATCAATTTGATGTATAAGTAAATCATTTTGAATTGCAAATGCCAACAGGGTTCGAATAGTATCAAATTTCACTACAGGAGCAAAAGTTTCATTGTAATCCAATCCATGCACTTGCTCAAAGCCTCTTACCACTAGTCTACCTTTAAAGCGATCTATAGATTCATCACGTTGATATTTGATGCGAAATACCCATTTATGTGAAAGAACTTTTCTTCTTTTGGTCTATCAACTAACTCACAGGTTTTGCTTTCCATCAACGCATTATATTCTTCGTCGGCTGCAGCTTTCCACTCTTCAGCATGTTCTCTTTCAAAAGCTTGCTTGATGGTTGCTGGTTCTGATATAGCTGCAGCACTGATAAGTGCAAAATGGCACTGAGTTACATCCTCAAGCGTAATTTCTTCTGCTTTATGAATTGACATTCCATGCCCATACTCTTCTTCAATTATCAATGGTCTTTTCCCTTTTGTTACTCTGTTTGAAGGCTCCCTTCTCTGCAGCCACACACCTTTCACTTTTATTGTGTCACTCTTTACTGGTGCTTCTGAATCTTCAGTCATATCATTTGTATATGGAATTGATACACTCCCACTAACTTCCTTATCACTGCTTTCATTTTCATCTGGAGTGCATACAGCTTCAATATCTCCTCCCCAGATCTCCATTCTTAGCACAATACTTTCATCACAAGTCACATCTCTTCTGACAACAACCTGTCTCTTTGCTTCATTGTACAGTCTGAAATCTCTTGCGTGAAAAGAGTAACCCACTAATCTGTACTTCTCAGCTTTTGAATCTAGTTCCCCTCTTTGTTTTTCCTGTACATATGCATACGCATTGCAGCCAAATATCCTCATATAACTGAGATCAGGTGTTCTACCATACCATCTCTCGTATGGACTCACTTCACCTTCAACTCCTCTGGTTGGAGTTCTATTCTTTATATAGACTGCCATGTTTAGTGCTTCTCCCCATAGGGATCCTGGAAGTTTTGCCTGGGCAAGCATTGCTCTTGCCATTTCAACTATAGTCCTATTAAGGCGTTCAGATACACCATGTTGCTGAGGTGAATATGGAGCAGTCCTCTGGTGCTTTATTCTTTTCTTCTTTAGGTATTCTGTGAATTCTTTACTTTCATATTCTCCACCATTGTCGGTTCTGAGTGCTTTTATTCTCATTCCTTTTTCATTTGTAAGTTCTGCTTCAAATTCTATAAATTTCTTCATAACTTCACTTTTCTCTCTCATGAAATACACCCTTGAACACCTTGAGCAGTCATCTGTAAAGCTAACAAAGTAGCGTGCCCCACCTAGTGTTTCTGTATTCATTGGTCCACAAACATCTAACACATCATTAGCTTTACTGTTGACAGCTTTTGGGAATTGCTTTCTTGACATCGTTCCTTCAACACATGGCTCACAGAATGGCTGTGCCTTCTTCATTTCTTAAGATTTCAATTGAATTCCTCTTACTTTATTATTGGTTACTGCATCACAAACTCTCTCGTGACTTGCATGACCTAGGCTTTGATGCCATAAATCTAGTCCTCCCACTTGGGTGCTTTCTTTTACAATGCTGCAATTATCCTTCATATGACACTTCATACTGTCCTCTTAACAATGAAGATAATATAGCTTTCCTTGACTACTTCCTGGTGCTTGCAAGATTCCTGATGGTGAGTAAATCTTTGCCTCTCCATTTTCAAACTGTATTTTATTTCCTTTTGAGTCTGCAGCATTCACAGAAAATAAATTGACAGCCAACTTTGGCACAAATAATGTTTCACTCAAGGTGCAGTTATGTTCTTTGTTTCCCAACCTTGTTCTGATTCGTACTGTGCCAGCACCATATGCATTAAAATATGTGAGTCACCTAATCTCACTTCTTCTGGTGCACTAAATGCTCTATAATTCTCTATCAAACTTTTATCCCAGGTCATATGGCTTGTGGCTCCTGAATCAATAATCCAAAGTCCTGCTACCTGTATTTTCTCATTCATCAAGGTTGTAAAGGCCCCACCTAACGTGTCACTTTGCCCTTCTGTTTCTACCATTTTAGCATTGTACTGAAAAGTCCCTTGCTTTCTTTCTGCTCTGCAGTCTCGTTTAAAATGCCCCTCCTTTCCACAACTAAAGCATCTAAACTTCCTCCTTTGTGTTAGGGCTCTGTAACCTTGCTTTGACGACTTCCCTTTCATACCAAACAATGCTGAGTCACTTCCTGTTGTGGACTGATTTTCGCTCTGGTGTTTTCTCTCAAAATCTTCAAGCATAGAGATAACAAAATCAAGCTTTGGCAATTCATCTCGTGCCTCTAGAGCTGTAACCAATGGCGTGAAACTGTCTGTTAAACTCATTAAAAGGATGCACACTTGTATTTCCTCTTCTATTAACGTCTCTACGGCTCGCAACTTGTCAATTAAATCTTTTAACTCCCTAATGTGATCCCTGACAGCTGTTCCCTCTTTCATTCTTAAGCTAAAAAATGCTTTCATAAGAAATAGTTTTCTACTTATGGTTTTACCTTCAAAACGTTCTTTGAGAGTGTTTCATATTCTTTGAGGTGTGTCCTCGCAAGAGGTAACCAGATAGATCCTCGATTCGCTAATGTTCATTGTTATCATTGCAATTGCTCTGTTACAATTCCGTTTATATCTCTGCTTTACCTCTTCACTGGCATCATTTACCGGTGGTAAATCTGACCCATCGCGTAGAATGTTCTTTAGGTTAAACGACCAATTACTCCAGTTTGAGTCTCCTAGAGGCTCCAAAGTCCACTTGTCTTCCGACATATTAAATTCCTATCGCAAGCTCCCTTGTCTCTAGATTTCGTAGCTCAAAAACTGCCTTGTGAGGCTCGATGTTCCTCTCCTAATATTCGTTTATCTAAGCAGGGCTGGGCCCATAACCTTTGTTGATTAAATATCAAGAAACCAACGAATATTAAAGTAAATCTGGCCTAAAGTAAACACAGCGATAACATAATGACTCCTCCTCCTCCTCAAGTGTCCGGCCTGGTGCAGGCATCGACGATCATGGATCTCCATTCCTCCCTGTCATCAGCCAGCTGGATAAACCTGTTATTAGGCATTCGTTTCTTGGTTGCAAAGGCATTCAGACTGTTGATATATGTTGTTCTTTGTCTTCCTCTGCTCCTCTTCCCCTCGATTTTTCCACAGAGCACAGTCTTTTCCAGTCCATTTTTTCTGTTAATGTGGCCTACAAATTTCAGTTGTCTTTTTCTGATTGTTGTCATCAGTGAGCGCTTTGTTTCTGCCAGTTGTAACACTTCTTCATTGGTCTTTCTATCTGTCCACGATATTCTCATCAGCCTTCTCAAAAACCACATTTCTGTAGCTTCTAGTTTCTTCTCGATGTTGTTAGAGATTGTCCAGCACTCATATCCATACAACAGGACTGACCATATGTACGCTTTCAGGGTTCTAATTTTTGTGTGCATGGAGATGTTTCTATTCTTCAATATGGGGCTCATCTTGTTGAAAGTGTCCTTAGCCATTGCTATGCGTTTCTTAATTTCAATATCACATCGTGCATCAGATGTTATCAAGAACCCAAGATATTTAAACTGATTTGATTGTTTAATGTTCTCGCCTTTGCACCTGATGTTACAAGTGGGTATTTGCCCTTTCT
>WIPJ01002004.1:53237-66951 GCA_018155075.1 Cassiopea andromeda
TCTTTCATTTAAATGTGCATAGATCTTGATGTCGAGAGACAATGCATGATGTATACATTACGGAAAGCAACAAACATCATTATTCGATTCAAAGACTATATCTTATGCCAGCGAAATAAAACTTCGACCAACCGTGACCTCCTTATGTTTTAGGTATATCACAAGAAATCCATTAAATAGTTATATATACTTGCTTGTAGATTTGGTGATTTGGGTTTGCCATTCTATTTTATGTTGCATGAAACATGTACTCTCAATGGGGGTCCAAATAAACAGGGGGTCGTAAAATATTCTAAGATGTATTAAACGGGGGGGGGCCAAAATAAACGATGGCGATGGGGTGGAACTTGAGAAGCGGCTGATGATTTTTCAAGTAGGGGAGGAACAAGAACAGGTTGTCAAGAAGCATAAAATTAAAATATATACAGAAGCATGCTATGTTGCTAAAAAAGCGGGCCGTAAATAGTGCCAACAAGGAGAGGAAATAAAATGAGGGGCTTGTAAAAAAGTAAATTTCCTTAAAAGTAATAAACAGGGGGCCTAATAACGTCCGGAGGATTGGAAGGAATCAAAAATTAATAAGCGAAGGGGTAGACGTTCATTTGGCACATGAGAGTATTGATAATTAGTTGTAGCCTCGTCTGCCAGAAAGAAAAATTTTTATTTGCATTTGTTATTTACTATGAGAAGTTTAAAAAAGCTATGGTATGGAAGTTACAAATTTGCGCATGAAGTTGCTGTGTAACACAAATAACAAATTATATATCTAAATTGCATAAAAATCAATACGAATTCTTACCATAAAATACGTATCCCATCATAAAACCTCTATTTGGATAGTGAGGGTAAGATCCAATTGGCTTATTCAGAACCACATACACATATTTATATGTAGGGTAGAATAATTGAGGGTCGTTTGTTCCGCAATACTTCCTAGTCTCATCATCACCATGTTCCCGGACTGATCGAAGATTTTCAAGCAGATCGTTAGAACCTGAAAAAGTTTAATCATATGCATACTGTTGAAAGTAGAAAACTATTCCAGGATTATGAAAGAAACGAAGCTGTACTAAGTGGCATTCAACTATATTCTTAGAATGCTGCCATTCATAGCATTGTTGAGCAATGGTTCAATACTATCCTCTCAGTTGATGAGAATGAAATTTTTATACAAAAGAATAGAAAGTAGATTGACCGAGAATCACCAGCCAAGGAAGTAACTTTTCAGGCTAGGCCCAAAAGCTATAGCGTATTGTCTGTTCAATGAACCTACTGTCTACTCCTCTCTATATGAGTGAATAGCATATTTTCTCATTTGACTTGTTAATTATTCTCATGTGATTTGGAAGCTTCCGTTCAATAAAGAGTTAACACATTTCTATATCAAAGTTAAACTCATCTTTGTATCAAACATTTTGCCCTTTGATCAAGGTTGTATATATGGAAAGGTGTGATGGTGTAAACCTTTGAATGAAAATCGTGTCCTTGTTAGGATGAAAGGTGGCTTGAATGCCAAGGGCGATAGGTACTTTTGTATGAAGGTAAGACTCGCTTCTAGCTCCCTATATATTCTATGTCCACAGCAATACATTTTCAATTGAGATCTCTCAACCTTTAAGGTATTTTCACCTCCCGTCTAGTCTAATATGATAGAGTCCGAAGATGACGCTTCACTTACTGATATTCAAAAATTAGCTCCAACTACTTGCAACAAGGAGATAGTAAGTCATATGTAACCAATGCAATAGATAGGAGTCCTTTTAATAGCATTTAATAGTTTGCCAGATGTCTCACCAATTTTCAAAAGACTACACAAGATGCCCTGAAAAAGTTGATGGAATATAAAGTAAGTGTTTGAGCTATTGGTATGTAGTTGAAATGGTACAAATAATCCTTTGCTCAGTATATGGTTTCCTGTTTATGATCTAATCATAGCCATAAGACTATGAGTTAGGCACATCACTTTCATGTGCTCCACAGTTACCTCATGATAAGTAGAAAGCGATCTTGAATTGGTTTCAGCTATAGCTTTTATTCATTATTTATGTAAATAAATTGATTTGCTTGATTGAAGAATTCAAAATTTGCACCAGTGATCTCAAAATTGGAAATAGATGTACCCAATACAATAGGATGCTTTGGATCATGAAATCCATTGAGCGTCTAGCGCTAGTGTAAATGATGGCCACAAACCTTTTTGAAATTGATAAGACAATTGTTCTTCTAATGTAGCACACAATTTGACCTCAAGGTGAGCTATATGTGTCATTTAATACTGAAATGGCAAGCTTTTAGCATATTTTTACAAAGGCTTGCTTATTAGTAGAGTTACTCAAAGTGAACTACAGCTACAATGTAAGGTAGCCAAAGACAATTTGAGGCTTTCATGTTGATAAAATTGCGTCTTTACCTATTATGTGACTTCATTCAAGGGCCATGCTTCATGCTAATGAAATGATATAAGCTAATCTGCTTTGATGGCCTTTGCCAAGAGGCTATTCTTTCTTCAGAATCAATACCTTACGATGCTGATGATTATTCTTCTATTTTCAAGGGGAGTATTTGATTATCAGTGAACTGCATAATTGTTATATTTCGAACAGTAACATACATTTCTTTCACTAAACAGCCTAAAGCTTGCTAATCCATCAAGGATTCCTTCGCAGAGTTTCTACGTAGTAATTTGAAGAGAATCCTATCCTTTAAACTTAACTAATTGTCAACCCCATGTAAAAATGGCATTCTGCCGATATCACATGCGGTACAATAACGTGTTTTTAAAGAAATGCTTTCAACTTTACTAAGCATTTAAACAAGTTTTTTTGCTATTGTGAGATAAAAAGCTCTGATAAATGTTTGCCAAAGAATGATGCAAGCGAATCCTAAATGATTCTGATGGATACTTAGTCAGAGCGAATGTCTCCTTTCAGATATGCACAAGCACTTATTTGGATTTTTGACCTGATACACTATAAAATGAGGTGCTAATTTATTGAATTCTCAAGTAGAAGGTAGGCCTGTAGAATACTTGGGCCAGTACTTAACTTCCTAGCGAGGCACAAATCATTTCGACATTGAAGAAAAGAGGAGCTGTGTCGGTGAAATTGTCCTTATTTATCTTTCTTGTCTAGAACCTACCACAATTAAAATGCTAAAGCGCTTTGTGGACAGACAGCACCCACACTAATACAAAACGTAATAGTGTGTATATAGCTTCAATGTTGCCCACACTACAACCGATATTTCACTCTTCAGCCTACCCCTACCTTTCCGATACTGTATTCCATATGCTGATGCAGATATTAAAATTGGCTATTTTTTCATTTCTCCAATTATTAGTGTGGAATAAGCACCTCTTCAAACAACTGGTACAGACAATGCTACATAGCATTAAGTACTTATCGTATATACTTGTGTAGAAGTCAGACTTTTTGGAGGCGATAACAATGTAATAGTTTTGCAGCTGGTTTATACTTAAGTAATGTCTTGGGTATGTTGCTGAGGAGTCGCTAAAAATGTGGACGTTAACGAATGCTCATAGTATACTGCTTCACATTAAAATTGTTCACATCTTGGCATTACTTCACAGAATTATATAAACTGATTTGGAGCAAAAATCACTTCCATGTTGTAACATATATTGTGAGCAAACAAATTACAAATTACAAATTCACTGAGTATAGAAAGCTTAAAAAATGGACTTGTAAACTGGTAATATGTAAAATGATGTAATGTTTTATACATAGGGTCGATCCATACATGAGTATAAACGGTATTTATCTTTATATATATAAATTTTCTTTGGTTTTCTTTATTGTCTTACAAATTTGACAAAGGTGAAGATTTACCGATTCGTAAGAGGAAATAGACCATTGTATGAAGAGACTGGCTGCAGAACTGAAAACGAGCAGAAGATATTTTTCATAAAACTTTTTAATAAGACTTACGTTGACATGATAATTGCTTTTATTTTTAATCAACATCCAATACTTCAACAAACCTCTGATGTAAAAATAGTCATTTTCATCATCATTACAGCCAAGATTGTTATCTCGCAAGTCCAAATCCATCAATGCAATTCTAACTGCTTTGCCAGGAGGTAAGATAATTTTGTAATAGCAGGATCCAGCAGTGTATGCTTTTGGCCAACCAGAGCCGTAGAAGATTCCAGAAGATTGTGACTCAATATTTCTTAATGGAAAATTCATCGATTTAAGCAACTGAGTAAATTTCAAGTAGAGTAATGCAATACTCAGCAAATACGCATGCAATGATATACGCAGTTCTTTTAATAAGATATGCTTTGCTTATCCTTGCTGCTCTCAACTTATGTTATCCTCATATACTACTGATTACTCTGATCTAGTTCTACAGTTATAGAAATACGTATTTGTGTTAATCATAGATTAGCACTTGGTCTATCACTACATAGTCTAACAAATCCAAAAATAGAAGAAAACATAATTTGAATAGCCCGCAATTGTCTAAAGATGTCATTAAATCACTTCAGGAGCATCATACACATTCTGGCTGCAATGCTTCATTTACAACTCTTGAAGATACGTTGGCTGGTGCTGTCTAATAATGCCTGAGAGAAGGGCATCTATTTTCTAATTAAAAGTTCAAATGTTCCTCAAAACAAATACTTTACAATTATTTATTGAGAAGTAAGCAACAGGGGATATTGCCACCTGGCAAAATCTCAGGGATCATGGACTCTGGGTTGGGAGAAAGAGGGATAGGCTAATGGGACAAAATCTACTAACAATTTCGTTGACCACAACTTTAAAACTTTAGACATGCTCCCTTTGAAGTTAGGGATTAGACTTATGTGCATGGTAAAGCTGTGCAAATGAAAGAGCAACAATGAAAGATAACTGGTAAAATGACAAAGAAATAAGACAACAGGACGGTTGCATAACTTTAAATGTACAAAAGCAAGTAGTGCATACAAATTTAGAATTTCACTCAGTGATTTGAAAGAGACTCTCAGGGCCCTTGATTTGTCCCACTATTCAATACCATAGAAATAGGAGGACTAGAATGAGTGGTATATTGTTTCGCTTTTGTTTTGTGTGTAATGCAGGGCATAGATGGTACCAATAAGTTGGGAAGAGATGTGTGCAAACAAAGGACCTACAGTTAAACGACTTATACCGCTCCTCTTTTTTCTTGCTGCTGGATTGCTGAGAAGCAACAAGATATCAAGAAAAAGCCATATCTATTTAAGTAGTGCCATAAGAATTTGAAATTAGTTTATTTTTAACCATTTTTATTTGACTTATTTATTTACCGATTTATCGACTTCAGAGCGTAGCAATGTAAGCTGAAGTTGATCGTATCATCCGCATTGTTATTAGTTTTGACGTGCTCTATAGGCAAAACTTCTACCAATGTTTGAACTTTATGGTATTTTACTTATTCCTTCTTCTTCAGTATTTGTATCATTTGAAAGAAGTTTTAGAACGTACACGAAGGGTTAATTGTAAGAAACTCCAGCATTATTTCTGCTATGACCAAGGGTATCAATTTTAGAGTTCAGTGACCTAGTAAACTCAAAATAAGCTTTGTTTGGACCGTTGATGGTAGGGACACCTGCAGTGCCTTTCAAGAATTTAGGAGTTTCAATTGCACCCATCAAGTGCTCTTCAATATCACTGAATTTTCCAAGTCAAAAGGCCTCTTTGTATATTTCCAAAGTTACGCCTTGACTTCCATTATGTCAAATAAATCTGTCATCAGAAGGATAGACTCATTTGCTGCCTCGTTGATTTTACACTGGCTCAGAGTTTATCAAGTCTATCAGATGACGTAGTCCTTGCAAGGTAGCAGATTTTATTTTAATTTTGTGGATAGTAGAGGGATGTTTCTAGCTTCTTGATGTTACACCCAAGTTTTTCAATCATGCCAAAACTCTTTTGAAGCCTCATGAAAAAAACTGTAGACATCTGGTTCTCTCTCAGTAAGCAGGATGATAGCTTTATACATAAACTATTCTAAAATGTCTTAATTTGAATTAGTTGCTAAGATGTATGCAGTAGAGACATGGTTTTCAAAACCTGAACACCATGACAGGAAAATTATTAGTGACAACTTTCTCAATCACTTTACCCGTAAAAGTGCCATAGTCAGCATTTCCAACAATTTTGGACTGCTTTGGTTCCATTTGAGTTGTTTTTGAGTTGAAATTTCATTAACAAACTAAACTAACCTGTTTAAGGATACTGATTCACTTACAATATTTACTTTCTTTAATCTCATCATTAGTGGGTGCAAAAAGTTCAAGGACTTTCTAGCAACAGTTGAACCCTTGGGCTGTAGAAATTGAATGAAATAGCAAATACTTTGCTTTCTTGAAATCATTTGAAGCAAGTCATTTTGTTGCAATTGTCTGTCTCATTCTGAAATAATTCATTAGCCATGTGATCAAAGTTTTATATGATTGATTTGTCATTTTATTTCGACAATAGTTTCACTTTTTAAGCATCAAAATGAGTTTCTTAATGGCCTTTTTATTTTTGAAGTTTCTTTTTCTAATAACTGCCTGTAATCAACTTTTCTAGGTGACATATTGGAGGTATATTTGTGATCTATTTGTACATGTTTTGGATGCAAAGCAACACTTTTTGGAGTGATGGAATTAGACATTTTGATTGAAATTGGTTTTTTAGAAATTTTTGAGAAGTTGTGGCATACTGAATATATACAGAACAGAAGTTTCTTCAATCGTTTTTACCTAGAGATTCAGAATTTGGCAAGGAATAAGGACAGCTATTTTCATTAAAACTGAAGCAGCTCTCACAAACTCATTGTGATACAGGTGGCTGCAATTTTTAGAGATGCATTGCAATAAGCCACTTGGCTTACAATTTCTACTTGTGGACTGGAAACCTGTTATATAAACATTAACTCAAAAGTTCATTTCAATTTCATTACTACCTTTTAAACAGATGAGTGTTTATGCATTTTGGAATTCTTGTAAGCCTGTTATACAAAAATCGACTCAAATTTTCATTTTAATTATCTTCTCCTATTGATAGGATGCTGTCAATAGAAAAAGAGTACTACAATCCTATGTCAATTTTCTCCTTCTTTTTAATACAGCGTAGCATGCAAATTGTTCCCAGACCACTGCTTTCAAGCATTAGAATATTCATTTATCTTGGATTTCTTGAAAATCTTTGTCTAAAAAGCATAAATTGTTGACTTTATTTACATAGGCAAGAATAAGTCCTTTCCGGAGATTTGTTATCTTGGCAAAGACCTTGTTGAATATCTGGCCAAAACAGTAGGTATTAAGCAGTCAGTCAATGATGCAACTAGCAATAGTCATTTGACTTTGTAGAATATGAGAAAATGTATGGGCCAGATGCAGTAACTTTTGAGTGATCTTCAAAGTGATGTTTATGGGCCTAGAAATCTTTCAATTCACTGTGTGCCAATGCGACTCCTTTTTGAAAAACATCTTAAGGTCTAAGATCATATAAATTCGTGCATACTTTAAAATAGCACCTTAGAAATGACAGTTCTATCTCTTATTATACAAAGGTGGGTTACGCCCTGCTCCATGACAGGCCTACTTACTGGAACAATGTCCTGATTTTCTGTAGAGAACGCAACTCTCTCTTTGGAACTCAGTAACTATCATAGCTAAATCCATCATAAAAGACTTCAAGCTGTCACACAATCTCCTAAACAAATGCACGAGATTTGTGGAGTCATATCGAGGAAGCAAGGAGGACTACTACAAAGCACTGTCAGCTGTGACTTCTTACGGTTTCTTGCCAACGTGTTGGTACCATCTTCATTCCCCATAGTCATTACGCATCACGTGACTTACCGTGCATTCTAGTCGTTCTATTTCTATGGTCAATGTTGGATGTGAGTTGTCACTTTAGACTATATATTGTTTTTTTATTGGGGTAGTCCCATTTGTGTTGTTGTGTTGCTAACCTTTCAGTCTTGTTTGTTTTTATTTTCCGTGTGTTGTTAGGCCAGTTATAAGAGTACGCAATCAACAAAGGTTAAAGGCCCAGACCTTCTTAGGTAAAGAAGGAAGCCAGGAAATCAAGAAATCCACAGTAAAGAGGCAAAAGTAGCTTGTGACAGGAATCAAAATGTCTGAGTACATGTGGACTTAGGAGCCTCTTGGAGATTCAAACTATGGAAACTGGTCATTCAAGCTAAAAACATACTTCGTGCAATGGACTTGTGGAGGGGTTAGATGATGGTTCAGAGAAACCCCAGCAAATGATGCCAGCGAAGAAGTAACGCTCAAATACAAACGGAATTGCAATAGAGCTATTGCAATGATAACAACAAATACAGGCGATTCAAAGCCTACCTGGTTACCTCTTGCGATGATATGCCTCAAGGAATTTGGGACACTTTAAAGAAACCCTTTGAAGGCAAAACGATAAGCAGAAAGCTATTTCTAATGAAAGCTTTCTTTTGTTGACAAATGTCAGAAGGGACAACAGTTGCGGATCATATTAGGGAGCTAAAGAATTTAATTGATAAGTTGCGAGCAGTAGAGACGCCAATAGAAGAGAAAATACAAGTATACATTTTATTAATGAGTTTGATCGAAAGCTTTGCGCCATTGGTTGTAGCTTTAGAGTCACGAGGTGAAATATCAAAGCTTGATTGTGTCATTTCAATGCTGGAAGATTTTGAAAGAATTCATCAGAGTGAGTATTTATCCAAATCAAGAAGTTACTCAGCACTATTTGGCATAAACGGGATGTCGGCAGCTCAAGGTCACAGAGTTCCAACACAAAGAAGAAGGATGAAATGCTTTAACTGTGGAAAGGAGGGGCGTTTTAAGCGAGGTTGCAGAGCAGAGAGATATCGGGGCATAATGCAAAAGTAGTAGAAGGAGGTGAAAGTGATGCATTAGATGAGGCCTTTATAACTTTGATGAATGGAAAGCGCAATTACCGGGCGTTTGGATAATTGACTCAGGGGCTACAAGTCGGGTGACCTGTAATGAACATGTAACTGAGAATTATAGAACATTCAGTACACAAGATATGGAGGCAAAGTACATAATTGTACGTTTGTTACACTATTTGTAACTAAATTAGCTGTCAATTTATTCTATGTGCATGTAGCAGACTCAAAGGGAAATAAGATACACTTTGAAAATGGAAAGGCCAAGATATACTCACTTTCAGGGATTTTGCAAGCAACTGGAAGTAGTTGTGGAAAGCTATATAATCATCGTGAAGACCACAGTGGGAGGTGTTACGTAAAGGATGGCTGTTGCACTGTGAATTAAAGCAATCAAACAGGAGGACTAGACTTGTTGCATAAAAGACGTGGGCATGAAAGTCATGAGAGAATCTGTGATGCAATAAGTGATAATAAGTGAGAGGAATTAATTTGAAATTAGAGGAATTAAAAGGGGTACATCCATTATATGAGCCATGTGTTGAAGGAAAGATGTCAAGAAAGCCGATTCCAAAACCTGTTGGCAGTAAGGCGAATGATGTGTTGGACTTGGTGTACAGTAATGTATGTGGACCAATGACAGAAAAATTGGGCGGGGCACGTTACTTTGTTAGCTGTACTGATGATTATTCAAGGTGCTCTAGGGTGCATTTTATGAGAGAGAGAAGCAAAGCTTTAAAGAAAAAAAGTTACAAATGATAACGGAAAATGAATTAAAGCTCTCAGAACTGAGAATGGTGAAGAGTATGTAAGTAAAGAATTCACAGAGTATCTCAAGATGAAAGGCATAAGACACCAGATGACCGCACTATATTCACCTCAGCCAAATGGTGTGTCAGAACGCCTCCATAGACCTATTGTTGAAATGGCCAGAGCAATGTTTGCCCAAGCAAAACTTCCAAGATCATTATGGGGAGAAGCATTAAGCATAGCAGGCTAAATAAGGAACAGAATTCCTACCAAAGGGGTAGAAGCTGAAGTGACCCTATATTAGAGGTGGTATGGTAGACACCTGAGCTCGGTTACATGAGGATATTTGGCTACAATGCATATGCTCATATGCAAGACAAACAGAGAAAATAGTTAGATTCAAAAGCTGAGAAGTACAAACTAGTGGGTTATTCTTTTGATTCAAGAGGTTTAGACTGTACAATGAAGCAAAGAGAGAAGTTGCTATCAAAAGAGATATGGTATTTGATGAGAGTGATGTTCAAAGAAGGAAGGTTAGTGAAGGAGTTATTGAAGCTGGGTATGCTTCCAATGAAAATGAGAACAGTGCTAATGAGGCAAGTGTGAGCATGTCAAAGGAATGCAGAAATGAAGAGACTAATGATGTAGAAGTACCAGCTTAGAATGATATGGTTAAAGTGAAAGGTGCTTGGCTGCAGAGAAGGGAGTTTTTAAGTAGAGTAAAAAAGGAAAAAGATCATGGACTTGTGAAGAAGAATATGAACATGAAATGGCAGTTCATGAAGCAAGTAACATTAAGTCTGAGGAAGTATCTTAATGCCATGTTGCACTTAGTACTAGTGGAAATATATCAGAGCCAACCACAATAAAACAAGCCTTGAATGAGATCATGCAGAAGAGCGGAAAGCAGCAGCGGATGTAGAATACAATACACTACTCGATTTTACCTCGTTTCCCTCAGTCTCTTGGGGCTTTGAGGCTGCCTCTGAGAGGACTTTAGCTCTGGCGCGAGCATTTAGGACCGGATGCCCTTCCTGACGTCACCAATGGTATGTGGTGGGCCTGGAACCTAGGACCATGTTGGTCTTAGTCGAGTGCATTACCGCTAGGCTACGGATGCTCTGTTGAATACAATGCATTGATAGAAAAAGAAAAGTCTTAGGACCTAGTTAATCATTCAAGCAATAGGAAAGTTCTCACAAAAAAATGGGCATTTTGTATCAAATATCGATGTGATGGATCTATTGAACGAATTAAAGGAAGACTGGTAGTAAGAAGTTTTGAGCAAGTGCATGGATTGGGTTATGAAGAAACTTTTGCCCCGTTGTACAATTTGATACTATTCGAACTATACTGGCATTTGCTAATCAAAATGACCTACTTTTACATCAAATGGAAGTAGTGAAAGCTTTCTTACATGGAATTATTGATCACGAAATACACATGGAGAGGCCTGATGGATATGCAGTATGTGGTCAGGAGTCTAAAGCTTATAAATTAAAGCGTTTGCTTTATGGTCTAAAGCAATCCCCACGTTGTTGGAACCAAGTATTCGATACATTCTTATTATCTATTGGCTGTACTCTATCAGAGGCAGACCTGTGAGCCTACATTAAGTGTGATCAATTTGTTATTATGGCAATTTACGTTGATGGCCTTCTAGTATTTACGGAAAGTCAACATGTTGTGGATGAATTCTGAGCGATTCTTCGGGAAAGGTTTAAAATGAAAGACATGGGACAGTTGCACTACTGTCTTGCAAATTCAATTATGCGAAATAAAGAGAACAGCACCTTGCACATTAATCAGACTCAGTACATTGAAAACATGCTAAAGAAGTTTAATATGTCATATTCAAAAACTGTGCTAACGCCCACCAGATGTTAATTTATAATTTTGGCTATAGTCAACCTGTGGATAAAGTACTCTATCAGTCGTTTGTTGGGGGCTTGTTGTACGCTGCTATTGCTACAAGACCGGACATCTCTTATGCAGTGGGAGTAGTCGTACAGCTTTTTGCTGGTCTAAATCGAAGTCATCTTACAACAACAAAGCACATTTTTCGATATTTCAAGGGAACTGCACAATACTCTTTGTTATACAAAAAGGATTGTAATTTTGGTGGATTCCCTAATTCCGATTGGGCAGGAAACTTGGACGATCATAAATTGATAAGTGGAAATTTGTTTGTTTATGGAGGTGGAGCGATTAGCTGGCTTAGTAAAAATCAGCCTGTTGTTACTTTCTCGACTTCGGAAGCGGATTACATTGCTTTGAGTTATGCAGTGCAGGAAGCTATATTGCAAAAAATTATTGCTAGCCATTTTGGGCGTGATTGTCGATAAGCCAATTATCATCAAGGAGGACAATCCAGGCGCAATTGCGGTTGCAAAAAACCCAGTTAAGCATACTCGAGCAAAACATATCGACCTTTTTTCATTTCTTACTTGATGTTGTTAAGCTTGGTGACATCAAACTCGAATATTGCATGACAGAGAATATGAATGCAGATAAACTAACAAAATCAGTCTCGAAGAACAAATTTTTTTTGTGTCATAATGAGATGGGACTTCAGGCTTATCCAATAGACTGAGCAAATCAAGTGGGAGAATGTTGGATGTGATTTGTCACTTTAAATTATATATTGTTTTTTTATTGGCGTAGTCCCTTTGTTGTTGTGTTGTTCCTAATCTTTTAGCCTTGCTTATTGCTATGTTCCGTGTGTTTATTAGGCCAGTTATAGGCATACAAAATCAACAATCAATACGTTAAAAGATGCCCCATTGCTTGTTCCCTTATGAATTGTAACTTCCTTTATTATATGTCAAAAATTCCTGGCGCTTTCTTTTAGTTATTTCTTAAGAATAAAAGTTTGCTGCTGTAAAATAGTAGTTGCAAAATCTTGCGTAAAATTAACATTTGCTCAAATCATAACAAAATCGGAAAAAGGCATACCTTGGATAGATAAAGTAACGAGTAAGCAACAAGAAAATGTGATTTAGGGAAAACTATAGGGAAGAGGTACATTGCGATAAGTAAAATTATAAGCTGTAGACTCACTTAGCACAAGAACTGTTTCCATAGCCACCAATATATTGACTGTTGATGCTTTTTAGCTGGTAGGTAAATCTGAAACCTCTCTTAGTAACGGTTCCATCCGATTTGAATCGAATGGTAGCATATCCATCACTTGAATACATGTCGAACATTATAGGCGAAGTAGCGCTTCCAGAACAATATTTTCCAATGCTTTTTTGCTTACTAAAAGGAAAATAATTTTAGATTACAAGCAGAATGGTAGAAATTTTACTAAACAGAAGAGACTTGAGTAAACTTTCCACAAAACTATATTAAGCTCCTCCCTTTATCCAGTAAACTGCCTCTCTATTGAGTACCATATACACAAAAAATTTTAATCTATGTACCTCCCAATTTTGCTCCCCTCTGTGAAGGAAGGAAATTATTTCATTGGTTCTTGAGGTATGGAAGATATTGCTAGATGATATCATTGGAATTAGATGCGGCCCTTGTAAAGGATTACTCATTCTTCTTTAAATTCTAGATAGTACCAATCCATTCAGAGGAATCCCAGGTGAAAAAGTTTCTTTAGAAGATGCACCAAAATTATTAATTCACCCTGATGAAGCTGGTAACTTTATCATTATGTAATGGAAATGAACTTTCGAAGTTGCTAGCAAAGCTTTTCATAGAAACAATGCAGAAAATAGAAAGTACATTTTCGCAAAGCTTTGACCTAGTGTTAATGATAATCCGCCTCTCTTATTATCCCCACTCTCTATGAATGTCTCCTGCTTGAACTTTAAAAGTCAGTGAGCTCCATTTTGGTCTAATAAAGCTTTTATGATGTGCATGCACTCAATGTAGCAATGAAAGTAAAGTTATTTCCCCTTAAGCTTTAGTACATCTGATTGAGAGTGTACGTATGTTATGGCTTCAGCATGTGAGATTTTTGTACCATTACTATTGATTTTTACCAGTGATTTATATATATATATATATATATATATATATATATATATATATATATATATATATATATATATATATATAT
>WIPJ01002007.1:27482-61462 GCA_018155075.1 Cassiopea andromeda
CTTTACCAATGCCCCTATAAATTTTCAGTGCTCCCATGTGCACAATCAACACAAATCAGCATGAGAACATTTACAGACAAAGTAGTCATATGGTATACTACATTACATCTTCTGATGCTATGTAGTATCAATTAAAGTAGTATCAGGGAATAATAGTAGTTGAAGTACTACAGTGATAGCTGTCACACATACCTCCATTTCTTCAACAACTTTATTCTCGTACTTGGCAAATCTTATCTGTAAGCGTGTCACCTTCTTCTGCAGAGACCAGCTTTTTCGCCCTCTCAATGCAGGATGCACACTTTTGGGGGGTTGGCATTATAATTAATGTTCCTTTGTCAGCAAACTGTTCTACAGCAGAAATTTGGCCTGAATCATCATCTGTAGATGAATAGATAACACAATACTCGTCGAACTGACAACTGGAAGAAAATGGTAGCGTTGACTCATTGGTGCTCTCATTTTCTGCTATTCTTTTTCCGGTGATACTTTCAAAGCACGACGAATCAGTTGAGTATTATGTTGTTTCATATAAATTCTAGCCTCAAGAAACTAATAGCAATGCATACATTCTGAATGAAAATTGCAAGAATAAAAAGGCCAAATTCGGGCCTGCAAGATACTATTGAAAATTTAGGCCTACTTACTAAACGCTTGGAACGACAGGACGTCTTCTTAGGCGAAGGTAGATGTACGGAATCACGAGTTGGAACGGATCCTTTGATCAAATTCCCTCTCCAAGACACTCCAGTTGAATCTTTTTGAGGCCGAAAGTAGAAAGTATCTTCAAAATGTGCAGAATATAAGGAAGAGTACTTGCTTGGGTTTTTGAATGAAGCTTATGTCTTTGAACGAACTTGACCCACTTCTGCCGAACTACTTCATCTTTGGGAAACTGGTGCATTTTGATACCAGGAGTATAGCTTGTATTTGCGCAGCTTGTGCTTCCTGGACCCCCTGCTACACAATATCGGCCACCTCTTTTAACTTTTTTTGTGATTGCGTGCCCTCCATGTTGTTTTGGTTTGGTTGGGTCCTTGCAAACAATCTGACGTCATGATCGAGAAGTCATGTGATTCAGACCGCGTTTTTCTGGGGCCACAAATCCTCTCCATCTACTCATTTCAAAAGTGCGTTTACAATGTGAATATTTGTGCCATCACAAGGAAACTTCAAGAATTCTAACAGAAAGTACCTATATTTTGATTTTCGAAATTAAAAATATATGTGTCATGTGCTTTTTAAGGTTTAAAATCATATAAATGTGGCGCTAATGCACTTTTGTAATTGACGTAGAGGTTAAAGCATGGTGTCATTGTAATAAGCTAATCGAGAGCTATCGAATGGTATATAATCTATTGGGGTAGGGTGACGAAAAGGGGGAGAGGTACAAAAGTGCAATAGCGCCCGATCTCCGAAATAAATGTACGAAAGTTGTGAAAACAGTTGAAGAAAGCAAGGAAGACTACTACGAAGCACTTCCCACTGTGGCTTCTTGCAGTTTACGTGCCAAGACATGTTGCTAAATCGCTGAATTGCTCACTTCTACCATTTTTCCATGAAACAAAGGATGACGTAGAGAAGGTTTCTCTATCCTTTACGAGATTTTATGTCAGGTAGAGGCTCACTTTTGCGGACTTTTTGTAAAGGACTAGAACAATCAAAACAACCGTCAGGGTTTTATGGGGCTGACTACTGGAGTTTGGGGGAGGAGGTGAAATATTTGACATGTAATAGTTTTTTGTTGGAGTAAGGGTATTAAAAACATTTATAACATCTGTTTTTAAAGCAAAATCTAGTATTTTTCGTATGTGAGATATATCTTGCAAGCATTGGAAATAACTTTTCTCTTAAACAGAACAGGCAAAATTGAGCAATGATGGTTTCAACTTGCCAGATATGAAATTGCACTAGCCAAATATGAAAAAGTAAAAGGTAACCTAATAGTTATCATAATCTTGGCGATAAGGTATCGAGAATATGAGAATAGAAGTAACCAGTTATTAATACTTCATAGATATATTAGTACAAAAAAGACAATAATTCATATTGAGTAAATGCATAGTTTTGATGCATATATTGGAAAAGTTCCAGGGAGTGCCAAAAGCAACTCCTGATTGTATCTTTAATAATGGAGGAAAAAATATTTCAATGTTAAAATGTTGCTTTAAGGGTTGATATTTCTTTGACATTTATGAATGTTACTTTGTTAATTTTTAACATCAAAGAAGATATTGCAAAAGTTAGGAGTAAGGAAGAACATCTTGGATGAGAAAAACATGGCACGTTTATTAGATGTGGAGGACATTATAATTCATGACACTTATCCACATCCTTCATTAGTTAATAGCAATACTGATGCCATGCAACAGGTATTTACTACAAATGCATTGAAAAAAGTTGCTGTACTACATAAGTTATCACTTGCAATCATTATCAAGACTTTTTCAAAAATAGAATCTTTTCATGGGTCATAGAGCATATTTGCATACTATTACAAAGAATTAAATTCAACTCTTTAAGATGAAAGGAGTAGTAAAATGAATGGAAATGTGTATATTGAGTGAAGTGTGAACATTTCAAGGCAGAATTAAGCTTGAAAAATTTACCATATCAATGGAAAGCTGGCTTGCTTTGCTAATCAAGCATCCAATAACCACAATCATTGTCATAAGCAGTTTGCACTTACATTATGTTGCTATAATGGCTAGTTTATGCCCAAGCAGCTTATTTCTGTAACCTGCAAATGATGTAAGATTAACAAGAATTATAGATTATCTTTACCTTCTGACAACTTACCTGTTTACTGCTCTTGATTTTAAACGATTTGGAATACTGTTAGGTTAAATCTAAATTACATCTTATCTTCAAGACTTCAGAGGTTACTATTTATGTTTGCTTTTTAGCATTCAGTTGAAAAATTAAAAAAAGGCTGGTCATGTCCAAAATGCAATTGCCCAGAACATGCCAACATGATAATGTGTGATCTCTGTGGGACATGGTACCACTCGTAAGCACTTATTTATTTGTGCAGATTTTAAATCTTTGATACATATTGGAAAACTTCTACATCAACTGATGTACTGCATTGACTAAATGAAGATATTTCCATTAAAAAATCTTTCATTCAAGCATAGAAGAGTTAAGACATCCTATAAATTGACAATTTCATATGAATAGGTTTTAATTTCTTCATTTAAATATCTGCTAGTTCAGCTGCTCAAAGCTTATATTCTGGAATAAGGACTATTTTACCATGAAGACTAAGATCACTTATCAAGTTTCAAATACTCAGTGCAGGAATAGGATTAACTTCAATGACAAGAGATCTCTACCTCAACAGCTAAAAATTTAAATTCTCCCACTTGATATCTTATGAAGAAAAACATTCAACATACAGTTTGTCTTTTCATTGATGTAGGAAATGTGTTGGTATCAAAAAGGGAGTTATTGATGACTGATACTGTGGTTGTGCTGCTACAAGATGAAAGAGTAAACTCTATGGATTGAAATATAGAAAACGCCTTATAAGGAATGGGGGCTTAAACACAAATGATGGAGAAAATTATCACTCATAACTGCTCAGTTACTGCATGCTGGGCCAACTAATTGCTTAAATTTGTTAGTTGTTCAGATTGGAAGAAATAACGGATAGTTATTTTATATTTCATGTTTAAAGAACTTGATGAGTAACTAACAAAAGTCCAGATTCATATAGATCTGGCAACTTTCTCATCTACCAATAAAGCATCAAGATAATTGTAGGAAGAGTTTTCCTTCCTGTTGAATCATTTTGAGACATCACATACTAAACTCTTTCACCAAAAAAGTCATTTTTGACCTCTGAAAAAGAAATGGTTTCTTACAATCATTCAAAACATTCACTTTCCATTCAAGAATTGATTTCAATTGATTATAACAAGCATTACCAATCAACTGTATAGCTCATAAACACATGACCTACAAATTCAAAATGATTGTAAGACAAGCAAGTAGCAAGGTACATACTCATAAGAATTAACCCTAGTAGTTAGTTATAACTCCTGAAGAAGAAACCAGAAAATCTCATGCATAAGATAATATATACGTATGTAATATGCTGTTAAAGTTTAGTTGTTTTGTTCTGTTTTTGATTTGCAACTTTCATTAGTAGATCTATAATGAATCAGTCTTCTTCCAATTGTCCATCGATCATGCTTAAACATTTAAATGTAAAACTGTTTGTTCAAAACAATGTCTTCAATATTTGCAAATACAAATCCTAATTGTTTTTGATGCATCATGCTACTTATTACTTCCTACAAAAACCCCCTTTAATAGCTATCAAAAACTAGGACAGGCAACACCTCTAGTAGATAATAGAGGAGGTTTTAAGATTTTTGTGTTCCTGTTATTGGAAATACACCATTCAGTATGATTTAGTTTATCAACCTTTCATGTATAGACCAGTAAATCTATTTTGGTCCTTGGATGTTTACTCACATTTTTGAAAGAAATGCTGGTGCTGGAAAAGTAGAAACAAATATTTGTTTCATCAAACTCGGTTGCTTGTGCAGCTAAAGTGGTTTTATTTCTAAATTACACAGAAAAAAGAAAGGGCCAAGCTCCTCTTAGAGAAGACGAAGAGCTGAACCTTGGTACCCTTACATCTTTACGTGTAAGAGGGGAGACCCTTTCCAGAGGTCTCCCCTCTCTTACATACTTGATAAAACTGACCTCTTTTTAAGGAAATCTAACACTAGCGATTGCGGGTGACCTATCCTCTGGCTCTTTCGGATACTCACGAAAAACAACAAACTGGTAAAAAGTGGATCTACAACAACTTCAATACGGATGACTTCTGTATACCTGATTACTTGAAGAGCACATGAAATGAAATTTTTCTCGCCTTGTATATCACACACAGACACAAAAAGACATATTTGATGTTTATAAGTAAATATGATCCGCGAAAGTAATTTTAAATTAGTGTAAAAGAACGCGATTTTGCCCTTGCTGGTGGCTCTGCTAAAACGCGGCCAAATGCAAATGTGACGTCAGATTGTTTGTTGATAAGACAGCACAGGAAAATGTCGAGTGACTGCGTTGGAGATGAACGTGGGAGAAAGAAAAAAGGAGGAAGATACTGTGTAGCTGGCAGCCCAAGTCAACAGAGCTGCAGAAATAATAGTTATACTTCTGGCATTACGATGCATCAATTTCCTACGGACAAAAAGCTACGGCAAGAGTGGGCCAGGTCTGTTAGACGGCATAGGCCTAACTACAAAGCAGATATGCAGCTCTCTCCATTCATTTTGTTGAATCAAGTTTTACGAGGCTGATAATAGCTCGCAAAAACGTCCGCTGGAGGAGAAATCTCTTTCCAGGAGCTGTTCCAACAAGAGATTCTGTCAATCTTTATTCGCCGCCAAAGTTATCACAACGTGGCAAAAGACAGGTAACTAGATAATACATATGTACATACTTGATAAGGGAGTTTCCCTGAAAACCTGAGGGTATGACAACAGATCAAACTTGACTGCAACTCTAGTCTGGAGATTTGTTGATATACTAATACAATTTCCAGAACCCAGAAATCAGCTCAATTATGATATGAATTTTTAGTACTATCTTGTTCAGTGCATTAGAATATATATCTATAGCCTTCAGTACTCTATATGTGCATTACTATTATTATGAGCAGTTCATCTTTTCTGGATATGCTCAAATACCTTGGTTTTGATGAAAGACCTTGCTTATTTATTTCCAGGAGTGAACTAAGCATTACAATTTGCACAACAAGTACATTAATTTATTTTGTGGTAGGAATAAGGCATAGACAAATCCAGAATTGAAATCCAGAACTTTTGAATACCTTTCCTATGATATTGTTGATAATTTTATTGTTGTACAATTTTATTGTATAAGTCTTTGATTAATGAGAAATTTAAAAAAACATTGTTTAAATGAAAGTTTGAAAAAAATTATTAATTGTTCACAGTTCCAGTACTATATTTATAGGCATATTTTGGCCAGCCTGCATTTCAATGAGAATCTGTATAGGGAAAAGGAACTATCAAAGGGTGGTAGGACATGTACCAAGATTTTTTGGCCAAAAGAGAAAATGGGTGAAAAAGCTGTCAAAGAAAGGGCTATCCCACAAACTTATGGCAAGAATAGAACTAATGAAAACTTGCTGACAATATACAATTTGTAAATACCACTCATATTCCACTTTGGAATTCACCTGAGAAACACAAATTCTAAATTAAATATTTTTCTAGGCTATGTTAATGAACAAAGGGACATGCATTTGAAAGTACCCAGCAGTTGCTTTCAAATATTGTTTGAAGAAATCATGTCCTATCAACCTGAACCAATGCAGAGATAACTCAGTGAGAAAAAGCAAGAGTGAGGCATTGCAGCTATATGCAAAGAAGAAGAAAACAAAGAGATAATATATTGTTTCCAAAGTGTAAGTTGCAAATTCATGAAGTCTTTTGAGCATATTCCTTCTGGGAAAGTTAACTGGATTCTAAGTGAAAGCTAAGTAGCATGCAACTGTAATGCTTCAACCAATTCTTTTTACAATAATATGCAATTACTCATGTCTACATCAACATGTAAGCTTAGAAGATAACTTGTTCACATGTCCAAGGCAATATGAATTCATAGTAACTTTGAATGGATCATTTTTGGTACAGTTTCAAAGACTAAGGAAGGTGTGGTAGTTAACTATACATGATTCCAGTTTTACATAAGGGTGTACAAAGTTCTCAGGTTGTACAAGTCTTCTTTCTACCATTTGCTCTCATAATGAACTATCTCAGCATATTTATTTCTTCTGTAGTACAAGAACAGGAGACATTGCAAGATGCAATTCCCAACACTTGGTGAGGGAGCACAGATGATAGCATGAAAGCAAAAAAAGCAGAGCCCCACCAGTATGCAAATCTTGTCAAAAGCCAAGATGAGGACACAAAAGGGGCATTGCAGTTAATATCATTCTTTCCTGTATCAAAATGTTGACAGTCATTCTGTCATGACATGCTACCTGTTAATAAAGGGCTAAAGTTTCATTTTCCAATTTTTGATAAGGGGGTGCCCTGTTGTTTGCACATGATGAATGAAACTTTCATTGTTCAAACACATCAGTTAATTTTGGGCTCATTCAAGCGCATTAGTTGTCGCAAAACCCCTTGCATTATATGTAGGATACTTTCTCCATAAGAATGTATATGCACATGTAAGTAATCCTTTAGTATTGACCAAACCAAAGTAGCCAAACAACCATTTAGCAAGCCATCGATATGCCACTGCATGTAGAAACCTGTAAACAAACAAACTTTTTAAATTGTGAGAATACTTTACAGTTGCAAAATTTAGATAAAGTGACGTCCAGTGTATAGACAAGCACTGAAGCTAGCTTGGTAGAATATATCGGTTGCTGAGGTGCAGTGAAGGTAAATTTGACAACCAGAAAAAAGTGCTGGTGAAGAGACTTACTCATTCTCTGATTGACCATGCTTCTTCTTATAATTCTTTCCTTGTCTGTCTTTTAGTAAAGTAACCACCATTTAAAAATAATCATATTCACAAGAGCTGCATGGTCTTCATGCTGGGTTGTGCAAGCATAAGTGTCAGTCAATCGGTCGAACACAACTTTTCCATAAGCTTCGGCTATTTCATGGCAATATAGAAACTCTCGAGATGCAACTAACAGCTCTGGACGACAATGGGAACAAACACACTAAGTTTAACCCTCTCGTATCTATTTTCTAATTCCTACCGTGTAAGCCCATCCACATTCTTGTTCTCATTCTCTACGGCCTGGTTTTGTCCTCTAATGCCATCATCTTTGGGAACCAGTGGCTCATTCAAGTACAGCTCAAAGATACTAGCGACAGCAGTTACTTCTATTTCCTCGTCACTATCATTACTGCCATAATACTCATTATCGCTCTCAGAATTAATCGCTGACATAGTGACCTAAATGAACTCGACAACAAGATCATGGTTGCTAACAAACAATCTGACGTCACATGCAAGAATAAAGCTCGGCCCAGTCTCCAATCGAAAGAGCCACCAAATAGTGCCAGTAACAAGTGACAATTAACTATTTCCAATCATTTGCCGAAAATGTAAATATGAAAGTCGTTATCGGCGTGTTCAAATTGCCCACCTCCGACATATTGTTTTTCATTTCATGTGCTCTTTAAGTTAACATCCGCGAAAGTAAGCCTCTACCTGAAATAAAATCTCGTAATGGATTGAGAAACCTTCTCCACGTTACCCTTTGCTTTATGGACCAATGGGAGAAGTGAGCAATTCAGCGATTTAGCAACATGTTTGCCAAAGGATTGGTACCATTTTGATTTCTCATAATCATTAGGGGTCACGTGACGTAGCACAAATTCTAGGCCTTCTAGTTCTATGCCTATAATTAAGCGAGGTAAATTGGCAGATTTTGAAGTGTAGACTTTTTGCGAAGAGTATGGCTGATAATAAAATTATTCAAAAACAAATGAATAAATTTGGTTGGAAGGAAGGTAATGGACTGGGGAAAGACCAACAAGGACTAAAGGAAGCCATTAAGATATCAGTAAAGAACAACAAAAATGGACTTGGTTTGGATCTTAGTGAACAATATGTCTTTCACTGGTGGGATCATGCGTTCAATAAAGTTGCAAGCAGTATCATGGTTAAGAATAGTGGTGGAGAAGTAAGTTTTCGCAAATAATAAAGTTCATGTTTAAAGGATTTAGAAGATTCTGGAAAGTGTAAGGTTTATGGCTACTAGCTTAAGCTAGTATTAGTATTCACTACTCTATACCAGTCAATATGAATTTCATATGTGTTATCAGTGGCGAAGCTAGTATGAAAAAGTTACTCCTGCCCCTTTGGAATGAGAGGAAAGAACATAAGAGTGGTGTCAAAAATTTTCTGAACCCTGCTGTTTGGAAACACTCAATGAAAGGTACCCATTTTCAGATAGTTATAACTGACATATATCTCCTCCTACAGGTATAATGTAATTTGCATGATTTCACTGTTACATTGCAGATAGATTTTAACACCATTTTATTGACTTAAGTACACTTCTAAATCACAGATTGTTGTTTTCAGAACTGCTGTAAAACATATACTACATAGAATTAAATCATGTATTTCACTGTTAAACATAACATTTTGAGATAAGAATTGACTCTTCTAAATATCAAATTGTAATTGCCAGGCAAATTAGTCCTCAATGGAAACTCCAATTGAGTTTAGCTCAAGCAACTTGTGAAGGGTTTGCCTATGCTTGACTTTTCCATTTTTAAGCAGAAGGAATCCCACCAGTCTTTTGGCAACATAAAGGCTGGGGGCAGTCAAACTGCTATCATTATTGCACAAATTCAAAAGCTCATATGCAACTTAATTCTGCAACAGTTTGATTGATTCAGCAAAAGAGTATCCCAACATTGCCACACTCAGGGATGAATCTTCTGGTTATTTATGATCTGTTTGTTGTTTGGCTATCATCTGATGCTTTATATTCCAACAAGTGTTGGTAAAAAGTACATTCAGTATGCTAAAAATTTGATTTAACTCTTCCTTGCCATTCTAAAGCCTTGAGGTTCAAAACATCTTTGCAGGCTTTTATTGTAAGGCAGAGCAGTGAGACTCATTAGCTTCTCTTAAAACCAATATTCAGAAGCAAAATATGATAATAATGAACAATGAGGACAATTCTATTCTGCAAATATATTTCATAAACCAATAGAGCACCAGAGTGATGACATCATAAAAATCCATTTTTAGACTTTTCAGTTTTTGACCACATGGAGTGAAAGAGCAGAGGAAAATAGGCATGTGTTGATAATTTGAAGTTTATCGTGTCAAAATGGGATGAAATATGGCCTTTTAATGACAGAAGACTTGCCATACAAACCACTGTATTTTCGGCCTGGATCTTAACATTTAGATCCAGGCTCAAAATACAGTGATTTGATAGGAACTATGTCTGTGTTCAATTGCCTATATTTCGGTCATTATTTCTCAAATGGAGCTGAAATTTGTCACTAATAGCTATTTCAAACAGCTTTTTCAGAATTTAAGGCCAAAATTAAAATATTCTAAAAATAGAACATTCATGATGTCACACTCCGGCACTCTATAGCCAAGGAAAAGTGGGATCTATCAGAACTAACATCAAAAAGTTTCAGAAACCTCTCAACTCTAACCCTATTCTAGATTCTCCTCTTGGTAACTCTGACAACTGCCTTATCACGTTACAGCATAACTTTGTCTCCCACCAGGATAGATCTTCCTCTTCTCAAAAAGTTTTCCACTATAGCAAAGCTGACTGGGACCCTCTTCGAAACTTTTTCACTGCTTATCCCTGGTATTCTGGCTTCTCTAATGATCCTTCCTCTTTTGCCACCTTCATTACTAACGCAATTCAACTTGGTATGGATCTTTTTATTCCATCTTCCTATAATCCTGGCAAAAAGTCATCTGCAAAGTGGTTCACTTCGCAATGTGCAAAAGCTGTCAAGATTCCCAAGGTCCTTTCTACCCCACATCCACCATCACAAT
The DNA here is from genome assembly GCA_018155075.1 of Cassiopea andromeda. Classification (NCBI taxonomy): domain Eukaryota; kingdom Metazoa; phylum Cnidaria; class Scyphozoa; order Rhizostomeae; family Cassiopeidae; genus Cassiopea; species Cassiopea andromeda. Next base: position 38,043 of record WIPJ01002007.1, read on the forward strand.
GACCCCTATTAAGTTCTCTACACGCAAAGTCCGGAAAGTCCTTCTTCAGCTCAACACCTCCAAATAGAGTGGACCCGATGGTATACTTGCTATAGTTCTAAAGTCCTGTGCCCCTGAACTCACCCCTGTTCTCTACAAGCTTTTCCAACTTTCCTACAATCTTGGTATTTTCCCTTCCTCTTGGAAACTCGCCCACATTTTCCCTATCCCCCAAAAAGGTGACAAATCTGACCCTTGAAACTATTGCCCTATTGCAATCACTTCTCTCATCTCTAAGACTATGGAGACCATTGTCACCAAAGAGCTGCTTGCCTTCCTTGAAACAAACAACCTTCTTTCTGATCACCAATATGGGTTTTGACAAACCAGATCTACTGGTGACCTTCTAGCCTATGCTGTTCATACTTGGTCCTCTGCTCTAGAATCCTATGGTGAGAGTAGAGTGATCTCTCTTGATATTTCCAAGGCCTTTGATTGCGTCTGGCACAAAGGTCTTCTTGCTAAACTGCCAATGTTTGGTCTTCACCACACCCTCATTAAATAGATTTCTACTTTCTATCTGACAGGCCGATTGCAATTAGGGTCGATGGCTACCTCTTTAATCCTCATTCTATCAACTCAGGTGTACCACAGGACTCTGTTATCTCACCAGTTCTTTTCATCCTCTTCATAGATGACCTGCTTTCCTCTACATCTTCCAGTATTTTCTCCATTGCTGATGACACTCTGCCTATTCTAATATTTCACGATATTGTATCACTTCAGCCTCACTTCTCATCAATGACTTGACAAATGTAGAGAAGTGGGGTAGTGACAACCTTCTCAAGTTCAATGAAGAAAAGACAAAACAGGTTGTCATATCACGTAAACATCACCAAGATTTTCCTCCTGTTTTCATGAACGGCCATAAACTGGGCATTTCATCTTCAATCACTCACCTTGGTCTTTCTATTTCATCTAATCTCACTTAGAAACCCCATATCAATTCCATAGCAAAGCATGCATCTCAGAAACTTGGCTTTCTTTCTAGAGCCCGTGGCTATTTCTCACCTTCTCAACTACTAACTATATACAAATCCCAGATTCATCCTTCTCTGGAGTACTGCTCTCATGTCTGGGGTGGTGCTCCTAAGTCTTCTCTCCATCTTCTTGACAGAGTCCAGTCTAAAGCTATCCATCTCATCAACAATCCAAACCTCACAAATTCTCTACAGTCTCTCTCCCATCGTCGTCTTGTCGCAGATCTTTCCATTTTCTACTGCTATTTTCACTAACATTGCTCACAGGAAATCAAGAAAATTATTCCTGATTCAGTGATGCATGTTTGAACCACCAGAAGCTCTACCTATTCCCACCCTTTCCAAGTTACACTACCTAATCCATGAACTCTATCTCACAAATCTTCTTTCATTCCTAGAACTTCTCAACTGTGGAACTCATTCCCACCCACTACTTTCCCAGAATCCTACAATTTGTCACCTTTTAAATCTAACATCAACAAACTTGATCTTGTCTCTCTTTCTACTTAAACTTTCACTCATTTTCTCAGTTTTTCCTGTGTCTGGGTGTTGTTATAAGCCCTACGACCTTTCCCTGACATTACTTACTTAAAAAAAAATTTCACCTTCCCTATCCAAACCAATGATGACACTAAGCTGCGCTTTAGTAGAAACATCAGTTGTTTCATCTACCTGAATGCTCAAGAATTTGCAATCTTCAATTTCCTTGTCAATCTGATCTTGGATACAGAATCTATGCATTATATGAGATCATTTTGAATCTCTGAAGAAGCGCCAGTGAAACACCAGAATGTATACTTTCAACTTCTGTCACCTCCCTATGAAGACAACATTCAAAGACTGACTCAAATTTTGCAAAGCATTCAAGTAGCTCCCTATAATTTCCTTTATTAAGGCTATCATTAGATTCATTGTGCCACGTAAAGGCTAATTCTTGTTTGCTTAAGAATAAAACAGCTTCAGAAATGGCTTTCAGTGTCTCCCTGTTCTGCCTTACCTGCTCATTATGGTGCTGCACCTCTTCTCTTCTCACTCTTGAGAATATAATATCGATGCTTTCTGTTGTGTCAAATGTCTTCCACTTTTTATATGCCTCCAAATGGCAGTTCAATCGCTCATGCTTTCTGCAATCAGAAAGAACACAATGCATATCAGCATATCCTTTTCTTGTCCACATTTGCGATTTTCCTGGAGCAAACAAAAGGCATGGCCAGCATCACAATCTTTGTAAATTAGTTGAGCCACAAAGCCATTCTTTCTTTGCATACCAGTTCTCCTGAAACTGGCGATTGGCAGTTCTAGCCCCTAGTTGTGGCCGGGGCTTCTTATGCTGCAAGATCTCTTTCTGCTCACCAACAGTTCTTGCGCACAATGATTTCTCTATAAGCTCACAAATAATGTCTTCAGCTCCTCGGCTACTTTTTTCAGCCATTTCGAAAACTACTGTCAACAGCTACAGCGTAAGTTCAAGCCGTGATTTTGACTGTTAAAAGCATCCTGCATTTCAAAGTATGCAGGAGCTGTCATCACGAAAGCTTCTAAGGAAATCACGTCTTAAGCCCTTCAGCCAATCAAAATGTTCAATTCCAGCGCAGCTCCATTACATCGCAGCAGCAATACCGCCCTAGCTCCTGCCAGTAAAATGTGGCAGGAGAACAATTGTTCTTTCTATTGTGAGGTAGTACAGGCACAAAGACATGCTGAAATACTCTTTTGTTTCATCTCCTACCATCTGAGATGGCAGGAGTTGGGTTCAAAACAAAGTTATTCTTTGGCAACCAATTAAAAATGATTTCAGAAATGGCAAAACAAAAGCTGTGTTGAATGAGTTTGCTATGAAAGAGTGAGCTAGCAGTTGGGGAATGTTACCTTTGCTTAAAAAGTGAATTTTAGCCACTTTTTAAATATTTTGATTTTATTGAAATATGTTAGTCCTGCGGGGCAGGACAGGCAGGACCTCTAACTTTGCCACTATGTGTTATTATCATGGGGATAGGAGGGCTTCCAATTTAGGGGGCTGTGCATTTTCTTTAGGGTGTGTTCAATGTCAAACTCATGCTAGAGGACACCAGAAGCTCCTGAGGCGTACACCAACAGTGCTAGTTGGTGTATACCTGAGGTGCAAAGATGAAAAGAACTGTATGTTAAGATTTGCATTTTATTATGCTAGTACACCAAAGAGTATTGTATAGGCTACACCCAGACTGCCATGCTGATAGGGAAGCTAACACCATGCCAGAAATCTTCAAGCCTTACTGCATGGAATGCACCTTGGCATATTTTGCCTGAATGAATAACAAGATCTTGTGAGCAGTTGGAAAATAGTGTATTGCTTATTCAGGAAACTTCCCAAATGCAATGGATTTCTGTCCATCTGAGATAGTACGGTGTATTCCATGCACTTAGGTCTAAAGATCTCTGGTGTGGAGTTAACTCTCTTGTCAGTTTGGTGGTCTGTAGATAGCCAAAATTATGCTCCTTGGAGTATTGATGTAATAGAATGAAAGCCTCTGTGCAATCTTGTTTAGGGCCAACCCAGAAGTTCCAGACATGACACCTGAACACTTTGATCTAGTATATCTGCCACATAGTGCCAGGTATATCTACGATACTATACTCACTCATTACTTCCATCTAGGTGGTAGTATTGAAAATGAAAAACAGTGCTTTCCAATTCTTGTTATGAATCTATAGCCAATCAAGCCTTATTCCAGATGTGACAGGCAAAATGTGTCATTAAAAGTTTACCAAATCTACCCAGTGAATTTTCTTTTTATTCATTCTTCAAGTTACTGAGTATAGTCCCAACATGAAAACCAATTTACCTAGGCTGGAGATTCTAATTTGCCAAAGATAGACCAATTTATTTCCAATAAGGTAGTGTTCTGGATGTGATATTCTGGATGTGACAATTTTGATCAATATAAAAAATGTAGGAATTATAAAAGGAAAGGCTGTTTTTTTACTTCAAGATATCTTCAAGAAGAAAACAGAAAACAAGATGCTAGTCCATTTGACTGTTAATTCATATTTAAATTGAAAATTTATATTGATTCCCATGTTGGGTCAATTCTGGTGTAGCTAACTCTTCCATGATATCATCCTCATGAAACTAGAGCATATCCTCTTTGTTTAAGGCATGAATGATCCACTGAGTGGTGTGCATTTCAGAAACAGAAACAAGTGTTCCTCTAGATCATTTGCTTCACACATTGCAGGAAGAACTTTGATGGCTGTTCCTCCTTTTTCATATTCAAATGTGTACCTAACATGATCAAATTTGCCTAACACTGGCTTAATGGTAGCATTTGGTGCATCATCAGTATAAGTGTTTTTCCCACTTGATGCTCATCCTGGTGCCATGAGCATGAGGGTGTGAGGGTGATAGCAAGTGTCCTATACAGTTCTATTGTTTGTAATATCAATGTGATGAAAAGACATTGCCCCCACCAGTGGCTTGGGATGCTACTGATTTCTTAGACCATTTCTTACTGACAGTACAAAACACTGAATTTGCTCCCACTCCCCTTCCACAATATCCACATGGCCATCTTCCTCCTTTGCTTTTTTCCCAGTTGCCATTAATTTTGTCATATCCATGTTTATTTTCAGTCCCCTTTGTTCCATTTTATCCTTCCATCTGTTAAACTTGTTACTCACTTCTTGTGATTCTGATGTCAACATGAAATCATCGGCATAAAGTGGTTCCCATGGTCCACCTCCTTTGCCATTTTAGTAGCCTCCTCCATCACTGTGATAAAAAGTAGTGGTCTAACGGCAGTTTCCTGGTTTACCCCACTCTTATATCAAAGTCACTTGATGTTCCCACCATTGTTTTCACTCTTGATCTTGACACTACATACAGAGACATAACTGCATTCGCAAGCTTTTATGTTACTTTTTTCCTCCTTAGGGCCCACATAATACCTCCTTTTGGCACCCTGTCAAATGCCTTCTCCAAGTCAACAAAGATATGAAATAACTTTTTCTTCTTTTCATTAAACTTCTCCTGTATTTGTAGCATTATGAAAATTGCATCTATCATTGATCTTCCTGAGCGAAATCCAAACTGTCTATCATCTACTTTTATCAATTTCCTTAGCATCTCCTCTAATACCTTTTCAAACAGCGTCGTTCTGTGTGCCAATAGTGTTATTCCTCTATACTCATCACCTTTTCCTTTATAGATTGCCACAGTTAACCTATTTTTCCACTTTTCATGAATTCCTCTAAATATCCTCATTAACTCTACTATAATACCAACCTTCTTCATTAAGTCACTACTTTGCCCTGTTGGACCTGGTGCTTTTCCATTTTTCATCCCATTTTATGCTCTATTCACCTCCTCCTCTCAAATTTCTTCTATGGAGTCTTGGACCATATCAGTTTCATCCAATTCATGTTCATTTTCCTCATTTAGCAAGGTCTCGAAATAGCTTCTCCACCGCTCAAGTATATCTTCCTCCACTGTCTGTATACTTCCTCTCTCATCCTTTGCATATGTTGATCCAGTTGCCTCTTTTCTCTCCTTCCCTATTTGCTTTGTAATTTTAACCATTTGCTTTAGCTTCCCGCTACTAGTTTGTTCTACATTCCAGCTTTCCAGTGCCATCCTTTTTGCCCTGGCTACCTACTATTTTGTCTACCTTGCCTTCTCTTTATATTCATTTTTATCCTCATTACTCTGTGTTTTTTGCCATCTTTTATATGCCCTTTTCTTCTCTTGCACTGCTCTCTGCACAGTTTCATTCCACTGCCATGTTTCTCATTGCTTTCTATGGCGTCCTGTAGTAACACCACAAACTTCCTTGCAGTCTCAAGTACATTGGCACTCAATTCTTTCCAACCTCCACGGTGTACTTTCTTTTCAAATATTTGATGTAGTTCCTCGTCTTTCAGTTTCGACTCCTTTATTCTCTTTTCACCTTTTTGGTGTTTTTAATCTTTAAGTTGTTCACTATTAAATCTACTATCAACAGACAATGCTGTGTTAAACATATCTCTCCTGGGATGCACTTACAGTCTCTTATCTGTATCTCCCTTTCCTCTCTCAATAATATGAAATCAATTGGGGTTTCTGCCCCTCCCCCACTCTTTTATGTAATTTTCTTCTCGCTCTCCTATTTACACATGGTGTTTACAGGCCTCAGCTTCTTACTTTTACACAAAATCCAATATTCTCTCTCCTTCCCCATTTCCCACTCCATCCGTATTTAACCATAAAATCTTCAAAACCACCTCTACCCTCCCCTATGTGACCATTTAAATCACCAGTAACTACACTTTGGGCTCAAAAGTATTGCTTAGGTTGTTCGAAATGGTTACCACTAAATCAAGATTTTATCACAGGCTTTCCATAGCCATGTTTTCTACTTCAGTATCATATTCCCTATGACCACAATTTTGGCAGCAAAATACAGCTAAATGTGATTGCATGAGTTTTCAAGCACAGTGAATTAATACTTTCATCTCTTTTGCTTTTCAAACCACTAGCAGAGAAGTGTGCCTAGATCAAAAGAATTGTCTTGTGAAGATCAATTTCTTGTCAAGAAATAGGTGGAAAACAGCCTTGCTCATTTGGAAATGGCAAAAGTCTTACGATGTTGTGATAATGCTTAACTGAAACTCTTCCGAAACTTCGGAACAACTAGTTCTCTTCATTTTCAAGCAGAAAACTGGCATTTCAAAATATTTAGTGCAAGATGAGAGAGAATTCTATGCAATGTTGCCAAAGGGCTCAGATCTGAAAATTTGAATTCATTTTAAATGAAAAATCAATGCCATCTTCGATCAAAAGTCTGTCTGGCGGCTTTGGTAAGGTAAGTTCTCATCCATGGTGCAAAATCTCTCAAAAAGGGAGAAACATATTTATTGTAAAAGCACAGAAGCTACTGTCTTCAGTACAGTGGCATAGGATGCTTGGTCAAAGGACACTAGGCCAATTGTAAATAGTTTTCTTTTCAGAAGACTACTGTTTTGGGCTAAAAATAACAGCAGAGTGCATTTTGCTTGATGTTCACCTGAGGAAATGTACCATACATAACTTTTTTCTGCCCACTTTTAGGAATTTAGACTCCCTCATGTTTTGTGAGTGCATTGGGCCTAATGGAAATACAAATTTACCTGATAGAATGCAAAAGAAAATTTGGTAAGATAGAATACATTGGCATTCATTCCAAGGAAAGGTTATCGAATCATATGTTAAAATGATTTAGAAATGCAAAAGGGCATTTATCTTTGAGACGATAATATATTCCCATGTTAAGCCAGAAAAACGAAAATATGCACCAGACTAGGTGGCATTGTTGTGCTTCAATAGACAATAGACAATCAACAGTCGTAATTAAATGCTGTGAGAAGTGTATAATTTTTATTAAAGAAACTAAAATAATGATTTCCATTGTTCTCCAACGACAGAGGACGACGGTATAGCTTGCCTGTTCAAAAACTTGCAGAATTTTGCTCTGAATTTTATAAACAAACTATTCTACCCAGTTCAAAATCGCATGAAGGAAGTCACAACAATGAGAGGTCAAGCGATAAAATATTGATATATTATAATTCTGCACTGTCACTCAAGGGCTTCATTGACCAATACTTGTTTCAGTTCTTAACAATGGACATATTGCCGATATGACGCGATTTTATTTGTGTATCATACTTTGCTTACACGTATTTGCCATGATGAAATTGAGCAACCTGTGCAATACTTTTGAGCCCCAAGTGAATTAGTACCTCTGAGTCTGCCACTGTTATTGCATCATCCAACATACCCCAGAAAGCATCATTTCCCTCTTCTGATGTACCCACTTGGGGAGCATATGTGTAGAAAATATTTCCAATTTTTCTCCCAATAACAATCTTCATCTTAAGTAATCTTGCACTTATCTTCTCTACTGGTATCACATCCTCCATCAAGTATTCCCATACCAATATTCCTACACCTGCTTTTTTTCGTTCTCCTGACCACCAGAATTTGTACCGCCCCACTCTACAACCAAAAATATTGCATCCCTCTCCTTTGTATTGAACTTCCTGCACGCAGCAAATATCCACCTTTTTTCTTGCCAGCATCCCCATCACTTCTCTGCTTCTCCCCACCATTCTTCCATTTACCATACTCAATCGCAAATCTCTTCCTTCTATTAAATTTTGCTTTCTGAACCCGGTGATTACTAGCACCTCCTGCCCACTTAAGGGCTGCTGGGGACTGGGGGCCTTTTCGTATAGGACAGTCATCGTTTTTGAGTTTGTGTGTGTTTTATTGGCAGCATGCTCTTGCTTACACCAAACCACAGGTGTCGTTGGTAGGCCCAGCCTTTGCCTATATAGGCACACCCTGCAAAGTAGTAGGAACCCTAGCCAGGTGCTACCACTCTGGGTCTGAGTGGACCTGGGAGCAGTTGCGACTAAAGGGTAACTCCACATTCCCTAAGACCCTACTTACAATAGGGTCTCACCACTGGATGCAGTTTAATGTCATGCCCATGTTTTCACTTAAATGAAGATCAATATTGCTGTGATGAACAAAAGTGCCAACTATAGCTCAGCAGAATATGTTATCAATGGCTGGATAGGGCACATTCCATCTTGCCCTGCTTGTTTAACATCATGTTCACTCACAATAAATCTCAAACAATCAGATCGCAGCTTGAGTTATACACTAGGAGCTCTAGCTTGATAAATTTTCAGTGTTGAGTTGAATTTAGTGGGGCAAACTGGAATGTGCACTGAAAAATGTAAAAGGCTCTGCTGCTCTCTAATAAAGGAGCAGCATAAATCGCTGATGAAATACAAACATTTCAAGTGATTGGCTAGATCTTTTATCATTCAAGGTATACCCTGCCACTACATAAAGTGCTATAGGGACATGACTTCGCGTCATTCATCAAATCAATTGCTACTGATGAGAGGATGAATTCTGCTTTAGTTTTGATCGAATGTTTTCATTCATTAAAAGAAACACTATGTCCTGAAAATCGTTGGTGGGGCAATGTCCCACCTGCCTAATAGACATAGCACTATTTTACATTTGTATGCACATTATCTTTCAAAAATTGCCAAAACAATGTAACTAATTCCATCATTATAGCCTGTTTAAATAAGATATGTGATTATGAAATTTAGAGTTGGTTTTGTATATTATGGATTGTAAAGAATTATAAGATGATTACCTTTTGAAAATTTCTAATGAAAGTTCCAACTGCTTTCTGAGATACTATAACTGTAAGTTCATTGGTGGTTGGCAAAAATATTTATTGCAACCATATTTGATCTACAAGAACAAATGTTGCACATGTAATTTTGGTAATTCCCTCTTCAATTGTGATTCAGTAAATCATTTGAAAGTAGATTTAATCAGCAGTTCACTGTTTCAGTAATGAATGCACTAGGCAATATAGAAGCTGTAGAACCTTCACAATGCCTATTTCACTGAAGGATCTTGGAATAAATATATTTGGTCTTTCTTATGAAGTGTTTAATGGCCATGTGTCAACCATGAAAGTATCAGTTCATGCTATCTTGAAGAAGCCGGCACCAGAATGTTGTTGGGTACTGTTTATGCTGTGGCTTGTGGATACAAGAATGCTACACACTGTAGATACTGATTTTCTTCCTCTCACTGTCTTCACTGTACAGATTGTGAAAAATAATGAATGCCAACCTTTTAGCTATCAGTTAGCTTTGGAACCTGCAAGAACCACCAAAATATTCCAGCTCACATGATAACTAGTAGTCTTTATCCTCATATAAGCAGATTCTCTTAGAAGCCCATGAGCTTTTGATATGTGTGACATCATATTCAGTTTCGCTTCTTGGAAAACGCAGCTGGATTATAAACTTTAATAGAAGAGCCATGACGAAAAATATAACTGAGAGTTCTTTTCTTTCTATTTAATGCGACATTTCCAGATTTCAAGATGACATACCAATTTTAAAGACATAACCAATTGAATTTAAGACATAACCGTTGATTTATTGATTTAACACATAACCAGAAGACTTTACCAAGAAATTATCAGACGTTTTGAAACAGCATGTTTTATCATCAGCTGTTTAATAGATAGGCAATAGGGGTTTATAGTTAGAAAGTGGAAAACCAGATATGGAAAACAAAGGAAATTACAAGGGAATTACGAGGAGATAATCTAAGGGGAGAATAAATACCATGAAATGCCTAAATATGTGTGTATCGAAATGTGTATCGAACGGAAATGTGTAACTAAATCTACTTAGGTAAATAATACGTGACTACGAACCCTAGGGGACTAAAATAAACAAAGTGGAATCGAGGAACTCTGGAAATTAAGTGTGGGGTCATCTCTAAGGATAAGGAGGCTCTCGTGTAGAAGTAAATCAAAATCAAGTTCATTGTTGGTTCTATCAATAATACAAAAGTTTTCTAAGGAGGCACTATGTCCAGTGTCGTTCATATGATCCTTAATGACTGAGGAGACGCCTTTTATGCTGTTACCCTTTTTATTAATCGCCAAATGCTCTCTACACCGAACAATAAAATGGTGCGATGTTTTGCAATAGTAAGTAGCCTGGTAACTACCACACGTAAACTCGTAAACAACAGAAGAGCAAACGTGACAAGGCACACGATCCTTAATTGGGAAAATGCTACCAATAGGTTTTTTAGTCTTTAAACAATTCTAAAGTCAAAACAGGGGTAAAGTTTACCAAGAAAGTAAATAAGAAGTGTCTTGAGATGTATGCTCTAGGCAACTAAATAGGGACGCGATAGAAGTATTGGGAGTTTGGGGACACTACTGGGCTTAATATTGACTTAATATTGCTTGTTGAGGAAACTCTTACTAACACCATCAATAAGTTGTATTGAAAAACGATTTTGTTGTAGAAAGCGTTTGATGTTACATACTTTCATGGATGGCTGTCATGGATTTTAAATATTCAACATCAACCGAACCTGAAAAAATTCCAGGGAAAGTTTGACAGATGCAGTCATATTCATTTTTCAAATAAGACCAAAAGTTGAACTGATCAAGTTATAGCCCGATATGAGTTCTTGCCAGAGGCCAGAGGAGTGTTCAGGATTTTTGTGGGCCGGGAAAATCCAGTTTTTGGGGTCCAATAGGTAATTTTAGAAATAAGAAAATATAGGAAAAGCTTAAAAAAGACAATTGCAAGGAACCCAAACAAGAATTTTGAGGGGCCTTCAGTGAAATTCTATGTGTCCCGGTGGGCAAGAGCGCCCCAGGCTCTTGCCATGTTTTCGGGGTTCCTTGAGAAGTTCACTCATGACCAATGATTCTTAGAGAAACTGATTTATGATTGAAAATCAATTTAACTTTCGGAAATTTCATAATACGATACCGCTATATATGACAGAAACTTCGCGCAAAAGTGTATCTTTTGACCTGACAAAAGAACTCTGACCATAATTTTCCGCTATCAAAGTTATCAATAGGAAAATGCTCGGCTGGTTCACGTCATGCCTCAAAATAGAGAGCAATTCATCTGTGTTTATGGCCAAAAGTATCCTAGAAGCAGCAGAGATTGTGGCTTTTATTGGGGGTCGCACGTAGAGCCTTTGCGTGTTATCATATATGTTATTGATTTTGAATATTGTTTTCAAGGGCAACTCCCAATTTTTTCTTCTGCCGCTAGTGATTCTCGGCTTAAGAGTAGAGGTGTCTTATTTCCTTGAAAAGGTACCTAGGATGCTTTTTTAAACACAGTACTCAAATGGGGGCACTCATTAGAGGTGTTGGTTTTTATGGGGGTCCACAAGCTTCTTGATGGTGCTCATTTGGGTGCTCAATGAAGGAAAGCTTGACACACCCTTGACGTCATATCTACTAGCTGAACATGTTACACACTTTATGTCATCCTCCAGCCATAAAACACCACTTTCATATCGCTTTTCTACTTTCACACTTCTTGAATGGTACCTTGTTTTGCTCAATAGGGTTAGGCTTGATGTAGAAGGTTAGGGAAAGTGTAAGTGATGAAATTTTTGTAGAGTGCGCTAAAGGATAAACTCGAGTTTTTAAACTTTCCATGTATAATCAAGAAGACAAAAACACATACAATTTCGACACAGAACTCAAACGAACCAACACAACACGCAACTCAACGGAATACATTATCATAATTGATGCAAAATCACAGATTCAACAGTAAGTAACACGTATCCACAAATATGACTTTTCATCTCCACCAGTATGAAAATCATTCATATTTTGCCGATATTCATAATTGTAGACAAAATAGCTAACCAAAGCCATTACCCCAGCCATTACCCAACAGGGTAGATCAAAGTAGTGTATGGATTTAAAAATGAGGAACTTCCTAATGTTGTATGATATAGGGGGTATCCCCTCTATTTTATTTAGAGATGCGAGAGTGCACCAGCGCCATTTCCATCTGGGGATCATGATGAGAGTTTTTCATATAGAGATCAGCAAAAACATGCAGTTGTGCTCATACTTCTAGAGCTTCGCTGGAAAATGGCACTACTTCTTTGAGAAGTTCAAATAAGTTATGCCACGGTTACCACATGGGTTTCCAACCGCGTGACCTCCTTTGAGAAACTGAAATTGAAGAAGATACCGCACGTCTTGCCTTCTCCTTAAGGCTTATTTGCGCAGTAAGTGTACATTTTGGCGCAGATCGGAGCAAAATTAGCCTATGATTGTGCCCCATTAGTTTCTTTGTGTGTCTTCTGACAAAAATTTAAAAGTGCACAAGAAACTAAAAGAAATGAGTTATTGTCTGCCTTCCTTCTAAGTACCAGAGCTGCCAAGAGGGGGCAGGGTGCAAATTGCCCCAGGGCCTCATAGCATCCAGTTCTTCAAGGTCTTAGGGGTCTCATAAAGTACACCAGCAGTAAGTTTCCAAAGTTAATGTCTAGACCCTGAAAATGGTCTGCTCGTTTAGCTCGCAGGGATCCTCTTCTTTCTCTATTGCCCCAGGGCCTCTGAATTCTCTTGGTGGCCCTGCTACGTACTGCTTCTAGAATCTTGAGAACTTTGTAAGCTCCTTGATGTCTGACAGAAGAAGTAGGAGATTTACCACTAGAATACAAATAGTCTTTATTGTTGGTGAGTTTGTTAATGGATATTTTGGTTTATGTAGGTAACTATTTCAAAACGGAAAAATGCTCAAGAAAATGGCACGGTTAGCAGTAAAAGACCAACAAGTATAGGCGCTGGAAAAGAATTATTATACGGCAGATTCGTACGTAGTGGCATGACTGTTATTGGCAATAAAACTGTTGGAGTTGTCGAAAAGAAAAGTAGTACTGAAGATTGCGTAGAGGAAGAAAGTAGAGATTTTTCAAACAAGAACTCCCTTGAGAGAGCATTCGAAATGTCTGGGGGCAGAACAGCTCATGCTGCTGCCAGACATGGTCATAAGTTAAGTGGGAAACTAAAGCGGCTACATGATCAAGAGAACGGAGCATTTTGTGCACCTAAAGAGAAAAAGAGTTTTGAAACTCAAACAACTATTGAGGAATATGGAATTGAATTGGGTAGAGAGAGTATCGAGGAGAAATCAAATGCAATTGCTAAGAAAACACCCAAGAGGAGTAGAAGCAGTAATGATATTATGCGTGGTAGTTTAACTGAAGGTAGTCTGGTCGTGATGGAAAAGAAACTTGATGGCGCTGTTGGTGTTCTATTGGATAGAAGTAAGGCTGAGAAACTTAAAGAGAAGAAGCAGAAGAAAAAGAAGACAAAATCGAAATCTCTTTGTGATGACAATGTTTAGATTCCTTTGCAATTTCCTATCTCATGGCCCATCTCATGGTAGTATTGGTTTTTTTTGCGGATGGTAGACATTTGGTATCTGTCTGTAGTCTTTTACTATCGTAGCTAACCAATGGAACACGAATAGGAATATTCCTTGGCGCAAAATTTTCTCAGTTTCTCTCCACTTTCCGTTGCTATATTTCTATTAGCATTAGCTAGTAGTATTTTCAAAGCTAAAGTTTTATCTGGTGATTTTTATTAAAATGATATGAGTCCTCGAAATATTTCCTTGCTCGTATCCACCAGATGATACTGAAGAATGTTTACTCCAGTTTGCAAATTGAGCATTTTCCATTTTGTTGTTTAGTTTGGTATGCTAGTTGGCTAGTCTGGTATAATTTTGAGAAATAGTTGAGGGGTCATGCATTCATGACGCCTAAATATATTCACAAATTGCAACTCCCTTCCCCCTATTAGACATAGTCTAATGTCTTTAGGCCCTCAAACCTAAGACAACTGAGTTATTTTCAATCCCCCCTCCCAATACGTGAGATCAAAAAGTGTAAGTAAGACATTTCATCTGTGATACACATTGGGCCCAAATGGGGAAAATATAGAAACTTTTAATATTTCAGCGAAAAATTTTCATCCCATAGTTGTTTTGCGCTCATTGGAAGCAGAGTACAATTATATTGATGATAAAAAGAAAAATGTTTTTAAACAAATCAATTTCTAGGGCACCATATTTGTGCATGAAGACCCAAAACACTGTTTTGGAGATTTCCCAGCTATAATTGATCTCCCCATAGTTGTTTTGGGCTCGTTTGAAGTAGAATACAGTTGTCTTGATCATAAAAGAAGAAAAATTAAACAAAAATCAATTTTAGGTGCCTGTGGCCAACTTACCATATTAAGACCCAAAGACCCAAAGCATTGTTTTGGAGACATCTTGACTAGGAGTGATCACCTCATAATGGTTTTGGCTTGCTGGAGGTAGAACATTATTTTGTTTGTAATAAAAAAAATCAAAGTTTAAATTTTCATGGGCCTGAGACCTAATTGCCATTTTTTGGTGTTGAGAGCCAAAAGTTGATTTTTGGGATGTCACAGCCAAAAATGATAACCTGGCATTGCTATCACCTACAATCGAGGCAGAATACTATTTTCTTGGTAGTACAGCAAGAAAGAATCAAAACGCTCTATTCTAAGGGGTCATTCACCCATTACATAATACCAATTTTGCCATTTTCCAGACGCTCCCCCTCCTTTGTAATGCACTGTAACATTGTTCGACCCGCCTCCTACTGGTACATAACAAAATCGCTTTAAACCCCCTTCCACTTATATTGTTCTTTCCTTTGTCGATCATATGAACGAGTGAAACACACTTTCAGCCTGCTATCAGACAAAAAGAGATAGGTTATGTGTAGGGAGACCAATTGGAAGGGATATGCGTATACTTCTCCAGCCGTTGGGTCACCAGTGTGCACCAAATTCTCTCAAAGATACGAATGGTTAAAAAATGCCGTTTTGGTGAGAGAAAGATGCATATTTTCGTATAAAAGCTCTCTTCAATGTGTTTGCCAGAGGAAGAGATTCCTCCACTTGAAAAACGGGTTTCTTCATTAGTGAAACTGGCTGACCTGACAACTTTCAGAGACACCCTCCAAGCCCCAAAGAACTGGGGGAAATGGAGGTAAAATCGAGAAAAAAGACTATGTAAGCCCACCCTTCTCCTCTGTTTTTTTCCTACTGCTTCATAACAAATCAAGGAACCCCCTCCCTTATAGGTGTTATGTAATGGGTGTGAGTGATCCCTAAGAGCCCATTTACCATATGTGGGCATTAAGAACCAATACCACAATTAAGTAGGTGAAGACAAAGCCAACATTTCTTAGTTGACCTTTTCATGATTAAATAGAAGTGACCTATTTTCCCAACACCACAACTCACATTTTCATATTCTTATATTTTCTGTTGAGAGCATGCCATGTAAGGCAGGGAAATTTCCTTTTCCTGCAAATAGAAATTCTCATGTTAGTCAGATGTCAATGAGTGTTTGTTGTAAATGGTTTTTGAAGCTCCTCCAACAATTTATAAATTGCCAGTTTAGGGCAAAATTATGGAAGGGAATGATGAATCAGTAAATTTCACTGAAAAAGGTTATTGGCACTGTTTTCAGAAGTTGACTGTCTAAGAAAGAGAAGACCTTAGATGGACGACTATTATACACACATAGATAGCATTCTACTCTATCCATACAAACTTGCAATCCATTCTAACGTCGAGACTCTGCGATACCACACTAGAACGTACACAGGGAGGGAAGGCTGCGGTCACACCAGAGTTTTAAGCATCCTTTATTTGCTCTTTGGATTACCTGTCCCTTCTTAGAATGCAAGGAGTTTTACAAAATACAAAGGACATCACTCCAGTTTGCAACGGCCCTCAGAGGCATCCCTAAACGTTCCTAAATAAATTGATGCTAGGGGTGTTAGGTGATTTCTTAGGGTAGCTGCTGTTACTCCATGGCGAGCTCGAGTTGGATCCTAGGAGTTATTAGCATTGATTTCTGTTGTGCTTGGGTGACATGCATTCCAAGTAAATCAAGTAACCGGAACAACATTTTCTTGGCATTCCAGCTTAAACATAAGAAAGACATAGTGAAGTTGTGACAACTGCAAACTTTCCATTACACCAATTTTCAGTGGAAGTAAACGAGTTTGTATTTTCTAATGATATTTAGACTTCTAGCAAAGGATTGACTGGGATCAACAATGCTAAAGGCTCAACAAAGCTGAAGGGCAGCCCTCCTCAAGTATGTAAGAATAATTCAATGAAAGTTGAGATGCCACATCCCCTCAATCTACAGCTAGGGGTGCTGGGCCTCCTCTTCTACATCACCTTGTAAGAGCAATGCAGGGCAATGCTCCAAAAATACAATAGCAGCAACAAAGGAAGTGTGCGTGACAGCGCTGCCAACAAAATCTGTTCATTTCAACCTGTCAACAACAAAATGACCCAGGAGTCTCTGGTATGGCTGCAACCTTGCTTTAAGGAACCTTAGGATTAGGAAAGGAAGGTCTGGTGTGACCCCAGCCAAAGACAAGAGGTTGTTAGTTAAGACAGTTTTTGACCAAGCATCGGCTGCTGTGAAATGTTCAGTCAACCTTCTAAGTCCATTCTCTCCAGCAAAGAAGGCTACATCACCTAGTTATCTTTGTCCATACCCATTAATGACCCCAGCTCTTTATCCCAAGCAGTAACAGACTGCTCTTCACTTGATTCGTCACTGCCATTACTATCAGGTATGAACACAGATGTCCTGCTAGATGAAGCACCTAGTCAAAAGCAGACGCATCGCTCCTAGGACCTGATTGCAACGTTTTCCACACCTTACAAGCAATTGATTGATTTGACTGAGCATAAGCAATGAGGGAAGACGCAACCACTAGTTGACATTCTTGAAGCTTTCCTGTGTCACAACAAGTACACCATTTCCTTGTATTGGCTTCTTGGTTACTTTTTAATGAAAAGAAATGTAACCAAAACTCGTTGGTGAGTTCATGAGATTATTGGTTAGCAAATATACTCCAGAAAAAACATGAGGAAGAAGTTGACTTTTGTCCAATAGAAGCAGTTTCCCTTGTTAACACATTGGATTTGAGTAAGGAACAAACGCGGAAATTGAAGCTGTTCTTTTCCATGAAAAATCAGAAAGTGCTTCTAAAACTGCCTTTTTGGACCTGGTACCGTTGACGAAGTGTCTTCATTTGCTTTAAACAAAACCATTTCTCCCTGAAAAACACTCTTCTGGTAGAAGCCTTCACTGTTTGAAAGTTTCAGTTTATACATGGAAGAAGGCAAGACTTCGACCACCTCCGCTATGACATTGAGAGGTTGGAAAGGATCATGTCTTCCTCCTATTCCAAGAACAGAAGGTAAGTCTGGGTCTTTGACAAGAACTTTGTCACCAACAGAAAAATTGTCACTCACACAATTTTTCATATGTCTCTCGATATTCTGATGAATAATCATTTCCTTTGACTCTAGAAGCTTTAAAATACTCAAAAACGTGACTTTGAAATATTAAAAAGACAAGAAGAAAATACGCGACTGGTAATCTCTATCTTCTCCTTGAAGTTTTTTCTTCTTCATCCTTTTCAATGGAAATACTGTTCAACTTCCTACCCTCTTCAGAAGGATCTACAAACAAAAGTCTTGGGGAGAGAAGAGCCAAGAAAGGATTGCATTATTTCCGTATCAGATATAGTCTTCTGAGAAGATGCATCAGCAGTGGCTGAGCAATCAAAAAACTCCTTTTCCAGTGAAGTTTCTTCTTCCACACTGTCTGTGTGACGATCCACTAGGTAAGAACTTCCTTCAGATTCATCGCCAGTGGAACTGTCACTGGATGCAGTAGATGACTTGATGATACTACCCTCAGGTGCAATAGTGAACCCAAGGTTGCTGCAATCACGATTTCTGTACACGCAAAAAAAATGTCATCAATTGTAAAACGATACGATTTGTTGATCTAATCTGCTATGCCAGGTAGTAAGAGGGGCCATATTCTTCCTTGCTCTTTTTCAGAAGCACCCTGCAGCAGCCTCTTAGGAAAGTTTTTCTGTCTTATTCAAATTTTCAACTTGCCCTTGGTGCTATGGTGTGTATGGCTTTCCTCTTACCATCCTAAAGCCATAGTCACCACTTAATTGTTTGAGCAGACTGTTTACGAACTTTTTCCCATTATCAGATTTTAGAATATCTGGTGCACCCTCAACATCAGATACAAATTTCGTAACTCTGTGTACTATTGGTGCTGTTTTGCATTGAAGAGGGAAAAGCCAACATAATTTACCAATACAGTACTTCATGCTCAAGATATAGCGAAAGCCCCAGGGGAAATTTTTCTACAAGGGAATTTCTTTGAAGGTTTCCTTGTAGATGAATTTCCTATTTAAAGCTTTACTGAGAGCGTTTATTCCTCCTGGCACACAACACTTATCCCCCTCAATGTCTTTTGTGCAATCGTCGTCGTCGTATGGTGCCTTGTCAGATACTGACATTGAATGTCACAGCATGATATAAAGTTCTGTTTTCTGCCAAATGAACCCTAACCCTAACCCTAACCACCCAAGAAATGTCTGTCTTTGCCTTCCTCTATCTCTCTTTCCTTGTACTTTCCCTTTTACCACTTGATACTCAATGCCTCCTTTCCTTACTATGTGTCCCAAGAAGCTACATTGTCTCTTCACTATTTGCTTCATTAATTGTCGTTCAGTCTGGGCTCTTCTCAATACATCTTCATTCCTGACCTTCTTCATCCAAGAGATCTTCATCATCCTCCGTAAAAACCACATTTCTGCCGCTTCGAGCTGCTTTTCATTGCTTCGCTTATCGTCCATGTTTCACATCCATAAAACATTGTACTCCATATGTAGCATTTGATAAGTCTTAGCTTCGTTTGATTATTTATGTCTCTTGCAGTGAGCACATTAGACATACCTTTAAATGCTCTTTTTGCGATTCCAATTCTTCGCTTTATTTCTTGATCTGATTTCGCATCTGATGTTACTAAGCTCCCTAGATATTCGAATTTTTCTACCTGTTTGATTTTTATTCCATCAATATCTAAGTTGCACTTTGGACTTACACTCTTCTTTGAAATGGTCATACAGAAGGTCTTTCTCTTCTTAATTTCTAGGCCAAATTTTCTACTTTCATCTGCTATTACAGTAATAAGGTTTTGTAGCTGTTCTTCTGAATCTGCAACAATGGCAGTATCATCTGCGTATCGGATGTTATTTACATTGAGCCCTCCTATTCTTAATGCATCCATGTGGCTGATTTTCCTCATTACCATCTCTGTGTATAGTGAGAAGAGTGCTGGTGATAAAACACACCCTTATCTTACACCTCTTGCTATGTTTGCCCAGTCACTCATATCTTGTCCTATGCATACTGATGCTTGTTGTTGCCAGTAGAGATTCTTTATTAGTTCTAAATCTTTGCCATTAACATCCAGCTCTTGAAGTACTTCAAATAACGTTACATGTTGAACTTTATCAAAAGCTTTTGCATAGTCGATAAAACATATATATACGTCCTTTTGCATCTCAACACATCTCTCCGTTATTATTCGAAGCGTGAATATTGCATTCCTTGTCCCCTTTTCTGGCATGAATCCGAATTGCTCTTCTGATATTTCACCCTTTGTCCTGCTTCTCATTCGCTGTAATAGGATCTTCAGTGTCACCTTTGTCATGTGACTCATTAAGCTTATTGTGCGATGGAGCTCACATTTTGTTGTACCAGCTTTCTTTGGCAAGGTAATAAAGACAGATCGGGACATATCTGTTGGAAAATGTCCTTCCTTGTAGATCTTGTTTGTCATCCATTAGTATCCATTCTGCAACTAAGTCATCAAGGGCTTGAATTAACTCAATATAAACCTCATCCGGACCTGCTGCTTTCCCTTTTGGCATGCTTTTGATAGCTTTAACTATTTCCTCTTTTAAAATAGGCAAGTTTTCCTTTTCCCTCCTTGTAACTAGATTCTCTGGTGGTCTGTTATCTTCAAATAGCTCACAAATATATTCTTTCCATCTTTGAAGTACTTTTTCTTTTTTCATAATAACAGTGCCATTATTTGCTTCAATGCAATTGGCGGAAGAGCAGGTTTTGTATTCTAGTGGCTTCTTTTACTTTGGTATGCATTAATTGGGGGTTTTTCTTTTCTAGTTTTTCAATTTCCTGACATTGATTGTTCAGTAAAGTCTCTTTTGCTCTTTGGCAAGCATTTCTAACCTCTCTATCTAATTTCTTTTATGCCGTAATGGCATTCTTTACTTTCCTTCTTTCGTTCATTAGCTCAAGGATTTCTGCTGTTATCCATGGTTTGTGTTTCTTTTTGGGACAATTTGGTATTGACGTTTTGGCTGCCTCTTTTAAACTCGTTTGACATACCTTTACTAATTGTTCAGCACGTTGATTTTCATTTATTATTTCCATTTTTGTTTCTACCTCTTTGTAAAATATCTCTCTAACTTCTTTCTCCTTCTCTAGAGATTTTAGATCTAGCTTTGGTGAAGTGAATTTATGATGTTTTAGTCTTTGAAGTTTCACTTTTATCTTTCCAACAAGCATGTTGTGGTCACTGTTGCAGTCTGCTTCTGGATGTGTCCTAATGTCTCTAACGGTGATTCTGAATCTCCTATTGACTGTGATGTAATCGATTTGATTCCTAGTAATCCTACCCGGCCTTTTCCATGTCCATAGTTTTCTTGGGTGTTTAGTGAACCATGTGTTCATAATGATTTTGTCATTTTGTTCGCACCACTCCATCAACTTTCCTCCTCTCCCATTCATCTCTCCTAGGCCTTCACTTCCTACAATGTCCTTGTGTCTTCCTCTTCCAACTTTAGCATTGAAATCTCCCATAACTATATTTACTTCATGATCTTTGCATTCCTTCTTATATTTGTCTAATTCCTCATAAAACTCTTCCAGTTCCTCTTCAGTCGATGCACTTGTTGGCGCATAAACCTGTATGACGTTTATGTTGAAAGGTTTGGCTTTCAATTTCACTAAAGCTATTCTATCTGATACCGGCCAGAATCCAACAACAGAATTTGCCACTGCTTATTTAGTGAAATCCCAACTCTGCGTTCATGCTCGTCCCCTCCCGAGTGGTACATAGTATAATCTTCCGTTCTAAAACTTCCACTAAAACTTCCACATAACTTCACTATTCTTTGGTGAATGTGAAGTGGGTACAGGATTGTTGGCAGCCACATCCATACATTCTCCACCATTGGCCACAGAGCATACAGGTGAAAAATCTACTTCATCTGCAAAAGACAACTATTAGCTTTAGACAGATATGATAAATATGAAAATCACAATATGTATAAAATATGAAACAATAAGTATGATAAAACAAAAGCCCGTAGTTTTATGAAAAGAAACTTTATGCTGCCAACAAATGCATGTTATTTGACAAACCCAAAAGACATGAACAACGTTTTGTACTCATTGCACAAATCCCATCAGTCTTCCAAATCAGATTCGAATAAAGAAATCTATAAAGGACACTTTGGGAGCTTGACACTATTCATTCCACCTATGCATGTTTGATCATACTTATGCAGAAACTAGGAGAACAGAGAATGAAGTTCAAATCAATAGCATATATGAATAGTTGCTATAGATTTAAACTCCTTTCTCATTTCTGTAGTTCCTATCGTCAATTTTGTTTATCTCTAATTCTGCTATACAATGTTCCTTATTTAAATATTTTTACACTGATGGAGTATGAAAAGTTTCCTTATGTCAACTGGATTTGTCAAATAATATAGATTTGCAAGGACAATAATATTGCTTTTTAAACTAGAGGCTTCTTCATTGTCATCCTTATTCTAAATATTATCATGGACATTAATTGTTTAAAGAAAATTCTAGGAACCAAGATATCACAAATGGCTCCATATGTTCTATAAAAAATTACTGGGAAAGTTTCACATAACAATAATGATTTACCTGTCTTTATGGTCTAATACAATAAGCAGAAATGAAATATCACATAGGAGTATTCGCTATGAGTAGCACCCAATTAGAGCAGTCAATATGTATGAAGAAGTATCTAAACAATACAAACAGTTACCACATAAATTGAAGAGGAGATTTCCCTTGCTTTTCCAAGACCAACAATAGCAGGGGTGGTGTTAGGTCTAGCCCTTTACTGACTCAGCCCTTTACTGACCCAGCCCTTTGTAGCCAAATTCATTCTACTAAAAGGAAATTACTAACTTACTATTTTAGTAGAATAACGTGCAATAAAAGATGCACATAAAGTGTGAAAAATGCAATGGTATGAAGTCACGAATATTTCCTTGTTGCTAGAAGTCTCACCCCCACCCTACTATTTCTCCTAAGTTTTGGAATAATTATGTTGATTAAGAAAAGAATTGGGAGTAGAGATCCCTTCATCCTTGTTTCCCCAATGCTACCAATCACTTTCTTGACAATTTAACATTGCCTCCATAGGCAGGCCTAATTTGGCCTACTTGCAGACATGACAGTGAAGCTAAATTTAATGATATACTTAACAAACCAACACCACATATTCTGTGGTTTTCAGTAGTGTTTTCAAAATTATGCAATACAGAAGAAGCTAGCACTTACTAAAAAAACTGTGCAAAATATACATAGCACACACTGGATTCCTCATCAAAAACAGTTTATTTGAAGACTATGTTGGAAACACCTAACTATCAGAATCTCGTTCCACAACAGAAAGACAAACACAAACACAATGTCATTCCTTGGTGCTTCCAAGAGTTCTATGCCTTTTCAACATGCCACTATCTTTTCCAGATCCTCATGGATTTTTGGAAAAGAATCTAAGTTTCTCGCCAGGTTTTCCATGTTCTGTGGCTTCCATTGATAAAAGATGCCACAATGCAGAACATTTAGACCCCGTAATTCCTATTTGCTTCCAAAAATATACCAACCACATTTTTGAACAGGTTTTAATTATAAGATTGATAAATAAGATACCATCTCCTTCAAAGAAAGCAGAAATCAACTCTCTCATTTCCTGGTCATCTACCATCTTCCTAGGTCTATAAACTGAGTAGTTAATATGAATAAAATTTATGCATATATATGTATATAT
>WIPJ01002007.1:75654-90902 GCA_018155075.1 Cassiopea andromeda
ATATATATATATATATATATATATATATATATATATATATATATATTATATCTGAGGAGAGCATGTATGTATGTATGTATGTATATGTTTATTTATTTCTCTATTTATTTGATCTAATGCCATCAATTTAAGCAATGCGAAAAACCTTTTTCCTGTACTCTTGTACCTCAGGGACTCTTTGGTGTTAGTATCTTTTGAATGTCACTTTATGCTTTGTGGAGAGTATGCTTAAAGGATTTAAATAGTCTGTTGATACTACAGAAATTTACCACAGCACGAAAAAGCAGCAACATAATTTTGACATACTGAAAGCTTTTTTCGCCCGACACTCATCAGAGTGTGAAAACGTCGGATAATGACCTAAAGGTAAACCTAAATATATATCCAGATGCAGTTAATGTGTTAGGATGCGTCTAATTGGCCCCAAGTGTGACCAATTAGGACCTATTAACGTAGTTTACTTAAAGAGTCCCAATGAGAAAACAAACTCTTTTTGTCTACACAAGACTGGGTTTTGAGTCTTGATGTAAACAGATTCCAAAACACTTAAATGAAAAGACGATCTTGTTTGGGCAGTTCTCAATATATATATGCTCCTATTCTGGGACAATAGAGCACATCTCATGATCGCAACCATCGTGAAACTCAGAGTAATGTGATTTTTATTGTAGTCAAACAACAGTGTTTATCTTGGTTTTTAAAGTTTTATTCTGAAGTATATAGCTCTGCCTATAGCATTGAGCACTCTGACTTTACAATACTTTTGGATTGTTATATATATAAATATATATATAGATATATATAATTATTAACATGACTTTATATACATATTATGTGTTATGTTGTACACCTGTTGTTGTTCTATTGTTATTATTTTATTGTCTTTATTGTTTATATTGTTTTCTTTACGCCTAATTGATTTCTCACATGTGTATATGCATTTTTTGAACATTTTGGTTGATCAACAAGAAGGTTATGTTGAAAGTTATCTAAACATTTTCTCTGTCCTTACAATTCTCTATCATGATATAACATGGTGTCAGGCGTATAAGGATTATTATTTCGTCGAAGAACCTCACTTGCCGTTCAAAGTACTCGCAGATTCTACATCATGGATAAACTGGAGCCACCTCGATTTGAAGGAAATCTCTGGCATGGTTGGAAAATGTGGAATAAACATCTTGAGTTTATCCTAACTGCTACTGAATTGGATGAGAAGCCTAATAAAGTGAAAACCTCGATTCTTTTGTCATGTATCGGTCCTAAAGGCAGGAAGATATACGAAACTTTTCAATTTGATACATTGGAGGATCTTCTTAAGTTTGATACGGTTCTTGCCAAGTTTACGGCCTATTGCAATCCTCGCAAGAACATTACAATTTCTCGTCACAAATTCTTTACTTATAAACAACAAGAAGGTCATCCTGTCACCGATTACATAATGGAGCTCAAAAAGCGCAGTTCTGAGTGTTAATTTGGTACTCTCCAGGATTCACTAATTAAATATATGATTGTTTGTGGGGTAATCGACAATTCGTTGAGAGAAAGACTACTCCGTGATGCAGATTTAACGTTGGGAAAAGCCATTGCTTCCAGTCAAGCCGCAGAGGAAACGCGTCTTCATGCCAAGGAATTAAATTCTTTTCAAAAGAATGCAGATGTGAATAAAATCAGCAAGAAACTTGTTATTGCTAGTAGAAGGAAGGCTCCGTCAAACAAACATGAGAAACAAAGCAAGAGCTCTTGGGATGTTATTACAAGATGTAAAGTTTGCAATTCTACTCAGAATCGTGGTAATTGCCCTGCATATGGAAAGAAATGTCGATCGTGGAAACTACTCAATCATTTTCAAATTTGCTGTCCTAATAAACAAGTGAAAGCAATATCGGAAGCCTCATCAACAAATGGCAGTTCCGATGAAGAATTTTTTATTGATATGATTGAACAAAGCGATGCAAAGTCTATTTCTTCTGTAAATGGCACTAAGTCGGATTGGTCTGTTTCTCTTGAAATGAAGGGAGCTATTACAGTTTAAGATAGATACAGGAGCACAATGCAACGTAATTCCAAAAGCTGTTCTCAAGAATCTATCACCTCGTCCTATGCTGAAACCAACAACCATGAAACTCTCTGCATCTAATGGCACCGAGATACCAGTAGCTGGAAAATGTATTACAAGCATCAAACTCAAGAACCAGAAGGTAAATGTTTTAATCATTGTTATCGATGCTGACTCAGTTCCTATTATTGGCCTGAACACGTCAGAGAAGCTGAATTTAATTAAACGTGTCTACAAAATTACTAATGATAATCCAGCTCAGCCTAACATTGAAGACGAATTCTCAGTTTGTTTTGGTGAAATCGGTTGTTTAACACGCACTCATCACATTGAAGTTAAAGAAGATGTAATGCCAGTTATCTCTCCTATAAGGAAAATTCCATTTACTTTAAAAACAAAGCTGAAGGAAGAATTACAACGTATGGTAAAAGTCGACATTATTGAGCCTGTTGAAAAGCCTACTGATTGGGTGAATGCTTTAGTTATCGTTTCGAAACCCAATGGGAAACTAAGAATATGCCTTGATCCTCGTCCGCTCAATAAAGCAATAAAACGTCAACACCACAAATTACCTACTGCGGAAGAAATTATTTCCCACATGGCTGGTGCGCATTACTTCACCAAGCTTGATGCTTCAAACGGTTATTGGCAAATTAAAGTTGATAAAGAAAGTGCATCCCTGTTGAAATTTAGAACTCCATGTGGTCGATTTTGTTTCCAACGTTTGCCTTTCGGAATCCATTCTGCCAGTGAGGTATTCTAAGCTGAAGTTGCCCATATTATTTCTGGTCTAGAGGGTTGTTTCAACTCGCAAGATGACATTATTGTTTGGGGTGCTTCAAAGGAAGAACACGACCAGCGTTTACGTTCATGCCTATCTAGTATTCGTCAGTCTGGTTTAAAATTAAATCGAAGCAAATGTATATTCACTGCAGAATCACTCACATTTCTTGGGCACATCATTTCGGCTGATGGTGTCAAACCGGATCCTACGAAAGTAAATGCTATCACTGACATGCCTATTCCTAGTTCCAACGTTTTCTCGGTATGATTAAGTACGTAGCGAAGTTTGTACCGAATCTTTCACAAATTACAGCTCCTCTTATTGAAGAACGATGTTCAGTTTATTATGCAAAAGCCACAACTGGATGCTATATCACTGATCAAACATATTATCACAACATCACCATGTCTCACATTTTTTTGATCCTAATTTACCCACCCGCTTAAAACCTGGTGCTAGCTCAGAAAGTCTAGGAGCACTTCTTGAGCAAAATCATGGATCTGAGCACAAACAAATGTGGTATCCAATAACTTTTAAAGTCCATTTTTAGCAACCTTTAAAGTCCATTTTTAGCAAGTCAATAATTGACTGTCCGCCTCGTATGCAATGATTTTTTCTTAAGCTCCAAAAATGCGACTTCAATCTTGAATATTCTCCAGGAAAAACAATGGTCGTATCTGATGCCCTAAGCAGAGCGTATTTGAATGATCATGCCTCTGAGATTCCTGAGACCCAACTCATTCATCAGGTCACTTTAACATTTCAGCTTCTACCAATCAGCAAAGCTCGTCTTGTAGAATTACAAGAGCAAACCTCCTTGGACCCAGTTCTTTAACAATTATGTAGCTACACACTTCATGAATGGCCTGAGAAGTTCAAGATACCAAATGCGTTAAAGCCTTACTATAATATTCGAAGTGAAATCGTCTGCCACGAGAATCTACTCCTCAAAGGTCAAAGAATTATTGTTCCATCCTCACTACGTAAGACCATGAAGGACATCATACATCAAGGTCACAATGGTATAGATAAGTGCAAGGTTCGTGCAAGACAGTCGTTAAATTGGCCAGTTATGAATGCTGAGATTGTAGAATTAGTTGCAAGATGTTCACATTGCATGACATATACAGATAAACAACAAAAAGAAAGCTTTATTGCTCATGAATTTCCGACAGCGCCGTGGATAAAGGTAGCATCGGATGTGTTTCATTTATTCGGTCATCACTATGTCATCGTTGTAGACTACTTTTCAAAATATGCAGAAGTTGAATGCATTGCTGATATGACCTCCTCTTCAGTCATCAACAAATTAAAGAAGATCTTTGCACGACATGGTATTCCCAAGGAATTCTGTTCTGATAATGGTCCAGAGTATAAATCCATGGAATTTGCATGCTTTTCAAGGACATGGGATTTCAGACACAACGTCCAGCCCACATTACCCTCAATCTAACGGGTTTGTAGAGAGATTCGTCCAAACAACTAAACAAGTTTTCAAAAAAACAAAAGCAGTTAATGAAGATCCCTATCTTAGTTTGCTAATTTTACACACTGTACCTGGATCTGACGGAAAATCTCCAGCGATGCGCCTTTTAAACGTAATCCCAGAACGACTTTACCATCACTAGTACAAAGCCTTCCAACAGTAGCCAAAATGAAGAATTCTGGACGTTTTAACAGCATTGAAGGTAAAGAGTTTTCCTCTCTTGACCCTGAGACAGTAGTACGTTGATAAAGACAAGGATTGGGACTAGAAGGGTATAGTTGTCGGAAAATGCCCTGAGCCACGCTCATACAACATCTTAAATGGAAAAGGCAATATTGCTCGACGCAATAGACGCCGCCTCATTCCTTGCCTGGATGAATTCAATATCCAACCAGATTATGACCCACCGCAACCAAATCAAATGCCATTTTCTTCTGAATCATTCTCAAATGAGGAATCAGCCCCTACAACGACAACAAGAACACTGTCGTGCCTATCTCAGTATCCAACTTCAAATCCAAGTCCTAATGAAGTTCAGATCAATAGTTCAAGTGAGCCAATGCCATCAACAATTCCAATTACACAGTCAAATCAAAATCAAGCAGAACTTAAAGCTACTTGCCGAGGGAGAATTATTCGTAAACCCCTACGCTATCGGTGAACTATTCGTGTGCACCTTTATTCAGAACATTTGAACTGCTTTCTTTAAAAATCTTAAGGGGGAGATGTTATGTTATACCCCAGCTGTTGTTCTATTGTTATTATTCTATTGTCTTTATTGTTTTTATTGTTTTCTTTACGCCTAATTGATTTCTCACACGTGTATATGCATTTTTTGAACACTTTGGTTGATCAACAAAAAGGTTATGTTGAAAGTTATCTAAACGTTTTCTCTGTCCTTACAATTCTCTATCACGATATAACATTATGAATAGTTATTAACAAATCTTTTGTTTGAAAGATTCTATGGTGTCAAAAGTGCTGTCATGGCTTTCCAAAATTTGCTATTTTAGTTGAATACATTGGATAAATTGTTGAATATCATGATAAGTTCAGCTATTGGCTTACTTTCCCTAAACTGCTAAACTGTTACTTCAGCACCCAAGACAATAGACCTTTTCCCTTATCACGTCACTCACTAGTCTGCGTGCAATGCATCCTGGTAGTTGTATTTAAGAAAGAACCCATTCATTGATACTTTGCGTTGTGATCGTACGAAAGTTGTGTTATTGCTGAACGTTTACAACGAATTGTGAAAGGAATTATGGAAAATTCTGCAAGTACGTTTGACCAGCACATCCCTAGTTTTGTTGAAAACTCTTGCCCGGGAGCCAGTGCTGGGGGAGCCACAGCAGAAGATCAGTTGAACGAGAAGAACCAGGGAAACCTGGCTCGGCCTAGTCACCTCCACTTCTCTAACAACATGGAAGAGCAAAAAGAAATACGAAGCACAGCAGTGGTTGGTGGAATTACCTGCTGCATTCCACAGTGCTTCAGCAACAGTTTACGAAACCCGGAGCTTTCCTTTTACGTCATTCCCAATGGAAAAAGCAGAGAAAAGCAAGAACTCCGCAAGCGTTGGCTTTACATGATCTCGCGACAGAATTTTGACAATCCTGGTCCAGGGCACAGAGTATGCTCAATGCATTTCGTTGGTGGTCGCAAGACATATATGAATAACATTCCAACCATAGTGCCAAAGAATAAAGGAAAGATGGAGCAAAAGCCTAGACCTACTTCTAAAGCAAAAAATAGGCCAACTGATCTTCAGATGGCTTCTAAAATTGAAAGTTTGACATTGTCAACACCTGCAAGCCCAGACCCTATCCAAGATGAGGAAGAATCTGAAAAAGCTGAAGAAGTTAGTGTACTTGAGAGAGAAGAATTTGTAACAGGGGTTCAGAAGGATTTAAATGACAGGATTGCTCAACTGGAGCTTGAAGTTAAAAGACTTAAAGAAGCCAATGAGGAACTAAACAAGCAAAAGAACTGTGTGCATGGAGACACCAAGGCCACAAATTCCTCTTTACATGAGCTGAAAGATAACTCTAAGCTCTTTCGGTTTTATACTGGATTGTCAGATTATGAAACCTTTGCAATCATTTTTGAATCATTTGGTCCTGCAGTTGATAATTTAGTATATATTGGATCAAACACAAATGCCAGTAAGATCACATCTGCTGATTATATGAAGAGAGGTCCAAAGAGGAGCCTATCTGCAGAGCAGGAATTTTTATATGTTCTTGTAAGATTAAGACTTGGCCTTCTAGAGGATGATATTGCCTATAGAATTGGGATATCAACAGCACAGTTTTCTAGAATTTGGGCTACATGGCTTGATTTCCTGCACAGTAAATTCAGAGCATACCCAATTTGGCCATCAAAGTCCTCAACATTGAAGACAATGCCAAAATGTTTCAAAGAAACATATCCATCAACACGAGTCATCATTGACTGTACTGAACTTTATATTGAGAAGTCTTCATCAATAAGGACCCAAAGTGCAACCTACTCTAGTTACAAGCACTATAATACAGCTAAAGGACTGCTTGATATTACCCCAGCTGGTGCAATTTCCTTTGTATCCGATCTTTATGCTGGCAGAACAAGTGATAAGATGGCTACACAGAACAGTCAAATTTATAACTTACTTGAAAATGGAGATTCTGTAATGGCAGATAAAGGATTTGACATTGGAAATGATTTGCCAGAAGGAGTAAGTCTGAATATTCCCCCCTTTCTGAGGGGAAAAGAGCATTTATCTGCACTAGATGAGGCAGAGACAAGAAAAATAGCTGCAGTTCGTATTCATGCGGAACGGGCCATCTCAAGGATTAAAACATTCTGAATTTTGAGCACTGTATTGCCCATAACTATGGCGGCTGACCTAAATAAGATTTGGGTCATTTGTTCCTATTTAACTAACTTTTTGCCCCCTTTGATTAATGAGAGTTAGTATATAAGAAGACAGAAATAAATTAATCTTTTAGATCTATCATACTATACATTTAGAGGATATTATTGGAGTAATCTTAAGTAATGAGGTTAAGCTTTCCACTTCACAAGTGTGACACACTTAGGATCAACATGTTTAATATCTATATATCTGGAATATTCATGTAGGGGATAGGTACTTGTTGCCAGAATTAATAAGGGGGGAGCTGGAATAAGAACGTCCTGGGTGGAAATATTTCAAAGAAGTAACAAGCGGGGGGACATCTATAAGAGACCAGAGAGTAATATATCTTTTAATCTACTTATGTCCACCCAGGAGTCCACTTAGAGCTTCTGTCCAATAACCAATTTCAATATACATAGAATTATTATTCTCATGATAAATAGACATATTTGGTTTGAAAGTAACATCATGAACTCTAATTATAGTACTATGCAAATGTTTGGCAGTATACACATGTAGCATTTTGATGATAAGCAATTCTCTTAGAAATTATCAATCTTTTAATAAAATGTTTTACATTATGTAGATTTTTTCATTTCTTTTTACAGTTCAGGCACTGATACCAGCAACTTTGATAACTTGTATGTATCAACTGAGTCTCTCAACTTGTATAAGAACTCTGTATAAAAATGATTATAATAATAATTATAATTTTTACCCATATGTCTCATTGCAAGAGCATCAAATTATTCAAAGATTTGGTAATATATACTTCAGAAAAAAATCAGTCAAAGAAGGACGCATGTATGACATCCACAACGATTCATCCCTGTAAATCCTTTCCACATGAAAGTCTTTTGATGTATAGACAGCAAAATCAATCCAAGGAAGCCCTAATAAGTTCATAACCCCCTGGCATTGGTAATAATAGCCATTTTTGCATTTTAGCTTCAAGCCATTGTTTGTTGACTTTAAAAAAAATTTTTGTCATTTGAAGATG
The DNA here is from genome assembly GCA_018155075.1 of Cassiopea andromeda. NCBI lineage: Eukaryota > Metazoa > Cnidaria > Scyphozoa > Rhizostomeae > Cassiopeidae > Cassiopea > Cassiopea andromeda. The sequence continues at coordinate 83,883 of WIPJ01002007.1, forward strand.
CTTCCTCTAGTTTCATGTCTCTTTTTGAATAAGGGCATTTTATCTCCAGGCACCCAACTGGAATATAATTTTCAAAAATAATACCATCAGGACTACATCCTAGCCAAGGCCATGTTGGGCTAATATCACAAAACCACATTTCTTTACAATATGCATGTTGGTCTCACTATATTGTTGTATGGCAATATCTTCATGTTCAATACCCCATCTCAGTGCTGCTGGCATTGAAGTTCCACCCTTGGTGCCTCTATCAGTGATAGATTTTACCAATGATGATGGGTGTATGCTCTGCCTTCTGTTTAAAACCTTCCCAAAAATAGAAGCAGCTATTCTATGTGAGTGTTCCAAGTACCAACTTGGCTCAGTGTTTTGGTTTATTGTTTGGAGGCAAACTTCAATTGACCTATCAATGGACACACCAACTTTATCATTAATTTTCTGTGCAGTGACACTGTCAACCAAACAATCACCATGCTTGTAAGTGGGCACATATTCATAGAGTGCATGAATATACAAACATTTTTCTTCTCCTCTCTGCTGCTCCACATTGCTTGCTGCAATTCTGTCAATAACTTTGCCACTTGAAGTTTGAAGGAAACTGCAAGGTTGGCACTGATTGGACTCAACTGCTTCACAAAACAATGAAGCTTTTCCTGCCAATCTCAGCCTTTCTACAAGACTTTATAACTCCTCTGAACTTGTCTGCAAAGCAAATTGTGGTGTGGCACAGAATGATTCCCTGCTTTCCCCCACCAATGACCTTTTTCTTTTTTTATTTTCCTCAATCTTTTCAAAGGTAAGGTCATCAAATTTAAAGGCCTTTGGTGGTATGTTTTTTGCCCCTGATGGAACATGCCATTTCTGACCAACTTGAGTGCATGTTAGATCAGGTGGTATTTCTAAAAAATCCATATTTGCATAGTCAAGCAATGTGTACAGCAAAGTAGCAACATGCTTACAACATCCTCCCCGGCCTGCTTTGCAGTTACATTTGGCATAAACTACATCCCCACTGTGTTGATCTAAGTGAATGTACACATTATACTGTATGTTCTTCATAGAAGCACACACCTTTGACTTTACCAAAAATAGCAACTGTTTCCCCTTCACATTTGGCTTAACAAGTACACCACGAACGTAGCCCTCCTTCCAAAGTTTGTAACCTTGCTTTTTGTTGCGAAAAGCTTTAGGTGCCTGTCCGACCCGTGACATTGTGGGGTTCTTCAGCAAACGATCATCAATGTTTTCATTGCAAAAGCGTGGAAGTGATGCCAAGGATTTTGTCCAGCCTTTTTCATCTATTCTAGCCTTTTTTACCGACTCATTGGCTTTCTGTTCTTCTTCTCTAAGTTCACCAGTAAGCTCAAAATCTACTGGCCAGACCGCTAGGCCTAGCTGGTCGATTTCGTTGAACTGATCTTCTGCTGTAGCTCCCTGGCAAGAGTTTTCAACAAAACTAGGGATGTGCTGATCAAACGTACATGCAAAATTTTCCATAATTCCTTTCACAATTCGTTGTAAACGTTCAGCAATAACACAACTTTCGTACGATCACAACGCAAAGTATCAATGAACGGGTTCTTTCTTAAATACAACTACCAGGATGCATCGCGCGCAGACTAGTGAGTGACGTAATAAGGGAAAAGTTCTATTGATTGCTGTGGCTAATGAGAAGCAAAGAGTTTGGGGGCAGCCATTTTCACTTTGTGAAGTGGCCTCCTAGCATGATGCCATGAACTTGTATCCTAACTTTAGGATATCCTTTCTCTGAATCTCATAAAGTTTTGTAGTACATTGCCACAGAGATGTGCCTAGATACTTTTCCTTACAATTTTTGGGGCATCATACCCTCCCATTTGCATATCACTGGATGGCCATTACTTTCCTCTGCTTCATTTATGTGATTTTAAAAATAGCCATATCCTCAAAAGCATTCCTTGCTAACTTGATCCAGGCAGATATGAGAAATTCGATACTCTCTAAATATAAAGAAATCATATACCATATGATAGCCCTCCTTCTATACGTTCTGAATATGCAAGAAAATTCCAGGTTTTCCTTAGGGGAGGGATGTTACAACAGAAATATGATTGCCAGAACTATCTAAAGAAAAATCTCAAGTAAGAAAATGTGTAAAATAGATATCAGGAAATGGTCCCTATAATAAACACTCACCATAAACAAATACCACATTCCATAAGTCCCAGAAATCACCTTTACCCCTGACCATCTGGGCTACCTTGTTCAAAAACTATCACTTCCTACTTAAAAGTAGTTGAATATAAGTAAAAAGGCAATGGGAATTACCCTTTATACGAATCAGTAAGCCATCAAGACTCCAAATGCCACGAACAACTGTGAGAATGCTGAACACAAAATGAAAGTAACATTAGGTCAACAAATAATGAGCATAGGGATTTCCCTTTGCCTATTAATGAAAATTTCCTCCAGTACATTGCAAATCCCTTCGCAAAATAGGTAACTTCCACATTTATGGCCATACTGAGCACGTAATAATTACACAACCATTAAGTAAAATATATTCCTTTATCTAAACTATGCCGAATCCTTTCCCTACAGCATAACTTGGGGGATAAATATCGCAGCGTGGGTCAACTGTCACGAAGAGACTAACATCTACGGCATAACTTCGGGATATATATCGCAGCGTGGGTCAACTGTCACGAAGGGACTAACATCCACGGCCATTTTGTTTACTTCGTAGAACAAGTTAAGAAAGCCCGAGGACAACAGTACTTTTACAGGAAAAGATGAGCCAAACAAAAATATATATTATCTAGCAGGGCACTTCCTAATAGTAAACAGTACAAACTCGCATAGATATTTGCTATATACAAACAAATTAGCGTTTAAGTATTAAAGGTGTTCACCTTCCACAGGTTAATGACGGCCACATTGTTGTACTTCTTCAACAAAACACTTTTCCAAATAGTGCATAATACAGGCCCTAAAAATCAACTGGCAAGAAACCTATTGGCAGGTAACTCAAAAATAACACAGGACTTTCGTGAATTCATCAACAACAGATAGGCCTACTCCAAATGGGATCTTCGCGAACTCAACTCGCTCTTATTAAACAAAAACAGCGCTATTCAAACAACGAAAACAGACGGCGACTACTCTTTCTATGGGGATTGTGTACTCGTGGATGCCTTGACAGGATAAGACAATGGAATCTGTCAGCTCCAACAATACATCCGATCAGATTCATTATGAAAATCTGTCACGTCATCACAGCCAGAACCGTCAGTCAAAGATCGCGTGGAAAAGTCTCAATTCTCTTGGCGAAAAGGCACATAATAGCGACGAAAAATAGATATTTTAAGAGATACTCAGTCGGCACCCTCGGCAACCGGTTTCAGCCCAGCCAAGCGGCCCCACTCAGATCCTTTTGAAAGAAACCCAATCCGGCGGCCCCTGTGATTCGGGCAACAACAAAAACCTATTGTCCTCCATTGTTCACAGCACCCTCTGCATAAATTATCATATAGACATCTGAGTATATATAGATACACATCTTATTCCTATCTCAGCAAAAGAGCCAGCCCCTCTATCGGGCCATCCTGGTTCCATCTAATCAGACCCTGACTGCTAGCTCCATAACAAGGCGTATATTGCTAAGTTAATAAGGGCCTGGAGATGAAGATTGTAACAAAGAAATAAAGCTATTGTTTTCTTTTCTCAAAGATTCTTTGAACGCAATATAGTGCAATACAACTCAATTGAAAAATATGTTTCTCAAGTTTGCAAGTGCGAAACAATTATATTGCATTGAAACATCTGTCGTTGTCTATCTAAATGTTCTTTACAAGTTATGTGCGAGGTATGGTATTTCGCTTTATTTTTCATACACTTTCATGAGAGAATAGCCCACAAAAATGTCAAGGCTCATATCTGCTGAACGATACATCCAGAGTAATGCTGGCTCTGTGATCAACAACACTTACACTTACATTTATCTTGAAAGGATGTGCGTGCTACGTTTTAATTTCTAGCCTACTTTCGGAACAAATCCCGCGAACATAAATGTATTGTGCTTTCAGGTGTCTTCATTCATAAATTCTTGCCAAATGAAATACTTAAAAACCTGCATTGCTTTTCACTTTCAAAAACAATAAGGAATCTAACTCGTTTATTATAATGGACAGCCAACAAATAACGCTTTTACATTCTCAATTAAAAAATGCTTCGGTCCAGATATGTACTCTATTACATTACAGTGAACCCATGCCTTACTTTGAGACTACAGATAATTAGCAACACGACTACAACAATTTCTCACAGAATAAGGAATTTTCCCAAAAATGTATGTATATGTAGATAGGGAGGGATAATATGATGTAACGTGGTATGTTAAGCAGCAATGGAGTGCACTAAGGTTAACACACGATGCCTGTTTCAATTGCGCAGCATATTCTCGTGCTCTACAGCTATCTAAATATTCAACATGCAATTGAACAATGTTTACGTCAGATGATATGCTTGTGTCTCAATGGAGGGAAATATGTAGCACTGCATAGCGTAAAGAGAATAAGGGTATAGAGAAAATCATGATTTCATCTTCCTCTCAGCTCAGCAGCGCTCTGTAGCCAGTTCGCAGCGATTTTCATTATCCACGTTAGCGCCAACTGGCAAAGGCCCAATGCTGACATCTGCAAACCACATCTGCTATCCTATTAAAGGAAAACAACAGAATAACATGAAACGGCTAAGAGCTATCGTCTCACAGAAAAAACTTAATGAAATCAGAGCCTTGCTTGTTAAGTGTTGTACTACATGGAGATTGTTCACCGTTTAGATCCACGAGCCATAAAATGAAACATCATGCCAGGTTCACACTACAGATTTTTGTGCATAGATTCAGAAAATTATTCACAAAAACGGAAAGTTGATAGACATCTGTCTATAGAAACTACAACGAACATACCATTTGCGCACTGTACTTGCTAGATGAAATATGGAGAAAGAAGTGCTGCAGAAAGTAATAAGTGCTTAGATCTGAACAAAGAAGACAAATACCATGGAGAACGATTTCACATTAATCTATCAACAAAAGTCTACGAGAAGTAGAAGATGCTCCACTTCATCGACAAGCGAGTTATTGACTTTGTTCACATGTGGCTTCTTTGTTGGCACTTGCCGACATTCAACATTTGCCGATGAGTGTGCGGATCTATAGACAGAAATCTGCGATGTGAACCCAGCATTAGCTTGGTTATAAGTCTTGTAATTGCACAGCTATCTCAATCTTAAAACATAATGAGATCTTTTCACAACCCCATAATTCAATGTATAGCTATAGCTAGAAGTGATGAAGCCTTTTACCTCAGCTTATCCGGAGCTATGGCTTAGTTGGTGGATGCATGCTAAAAGGAGCTGCTACATGATTTCATATACCATTTAAAGTTGAAAATTACTAGAATCAGTTGAAGAACAATCATCACCTGCAAATGAATTTGAAGAACTGTATAGTAATAAGCTAGAAACTTCTATAATGCAATGATATATTGTAGCCGGAAGACCTTACCCTGGTGGTTGATTAGAATTTTAATGCCATATCAATCACTATCTGAGGATTGAATGCCTAAGCCACTAATCAATGGGCATGTAACAGTATAGAAAAATGAAGATTTGGTCTTAAATAATACAATACCTTAGCTATCACCATTGATGTTACGAATATATCATATAACACTGTGTCTATCTCATCAACTGACATAGAATGTCCAAGCTTTCTCTCACTGGGTGAACGAAACTTCACCTTCTCAGACCACCAAACTGGCTTCGCTGTTTCACTTGATTCGTGTTTTTTCCAGCACCTTACAAGAAAAAACAAAAATGAGCAAAAATCTGATCAAAATGATAAATCACTGCCTATGGCAATGACTCAGAAGATTAATTGGTGACTTCAATTAACTAACACTGTGTCAAACAGTACTAAAATACATATCTATTTTGCAAAAGTAAGGGAAAACGCTTACCTGTTCCTCTAACAATATCCGATAGTAGCTTTCTTTTATCATTAAGTCCAAAATGCGCAAATGATTGATTTACTATTAGACCGACTACATGGTCACCCACTTCTATGAAAATCATTAGCAAAAAGGAGATAAAAGTAAAAAATAACTAAAATCTTATCAAAAGGAACTATATTCAGTCTATAGTAATATTGGGGAGGAAAGTATTCACAACCGAAAAGAGTGGAAGAGACTCACAGACCGTCCAACTCCGTAAGGAATAAAAAGGAAGTTAAATGAAGATGATGACAATGATGTTAGACTCTCTGTGCTAAATATGCCTATGCTACAGCTAAAGTAGTGATGATCATATAGAAATAACGCAGTAATATATATTATGACAAATGATGTACAAGATAAAGTAGTAGAATACAAAATTGAAAATTCCCTGATTGCAACACTGTAATACTTATTCCAGCAACATCCACATCATTCTCTCAGATGTCTAGTGTTGTTTAAAATTCTCCATGCAGGACCAACTGTTATAATTTTTAATTCCTTCCGAGTGCTACTTAACTTATGAGCAATCTAATCCTTGATATCAGGGACAGTCACTCCTTAATCAATATAACTATCTCTAATTATCTTTAATATCTAACTATTACTTGCATCATGTAACATTACAGTTTATGGGAAATAGTACTGTTTCATGTATATCTCATTATCGCCCCCACAAGTGCAAAGGTGAATTCTTCTTTGTCAGACTATATCCTTTCAAGTGCCCCATAGAACTTTTAGAAGTTCCTCCTATTGATGCTTAATGACCCATGTGTATAAATGTACTAATCATCTATGTTCACAATACTCATTGATTTGTCTCTACACATTATAGATTGATAGATAGATAGATAAATAGATAGATAGATAGATAGATAGATAGGTAGGTAGGTAGGTAGGTAGGTAGGTAGGTAGGTAGATAGATAGATAGATAGATAGATAGATAGATAGATAGCTAGATAGATAGATAGATAGATAGATAGAT
>WIPJ01002007.1:93520-113632 GCA_018155075.1 Cassiopea andromeda
GATAGATAGATAGATAGATCGATAGATAGATAGATAGATAGATAGATAGATAGATCGATAGATAGATAGATAGATAGATAGATAGGTAGGTGTCCTTCGATGAATACTTGTCATTCCCAGAGGGTACTCTAAATGTGTACAATCAAACATCTTAGTCTCCCCATCCCTCGTTCAGCCTCTCCAGTGTGTTCTTGGGTGGGAATTTTTAACTTCCAATGGATTGCAGTTGTCTTTCTTAGGCAATAGTACTTATTGTCTTGATGGCACCCATTGGTCAACCCCATGATGCCTCATTCCATGATTAGGGCCTCCTGACATAGAATTTTGATGATTTGTGTATTTGTCATGACGTTTCAAGTTAAGGGTTGCAGTTGCTGTGGTGCGCTTTGTGAAAATCGAAAAATATAATTAAAAACCTTTTTTGGAACGTAGCAGTAAAGCCATTGGCACTCAATTACATTGTTTTGTTTTAAAATCTATATACAAAGCTAACAATAATCTTTTCCCAGTGGCTGTTTGTGGTCTTAAGACTTAGGTCCCAGCAGACCCCACTATGAATCAGAATCAGGTTGTAAGCTGTTTGCTGCCATTGAAGTAAACAGATAAAATATGTCTTTACCAGGTGAAATGTGATCTGATCTTGTCGAGAAAAATCTTGCTCTGCATATGGATGCACAAATCATTTTTCTAAAAACAGCATTTCATTTCATAAATTGGCCCTTAAGGATAAGACCCTGCACCGAAAGTGGATATTTGCAACAAAGAGAGAACATTTTCAACCTAACTTCAATAGCTATTTATGTGGCGAGCAATTGTTCCTTCGGATTTTAATTTCTCGAAAAATGAAGATAAACCTCACTTCTTGCCAAATGCTGCTCCATTAATTTCAGTTTTCCAGACAAAGTGATAAAAAGACCTCCAACCAAAAATGAAAGTTTTTAAAGGTTTGTAAATACTGTAGCAAATGAAATTGAAATCACAATTGCTAACTTGATCCCCCTGTTAATGAAATCTTTGCAAAACACTTCACTACAACGAAACAGAAGTACACCGCTGCAACTGCCACATTTGAAGTACTTAAAACGTGGAGATAAAATGCACAAATTGCCAAATGTCATACAAAATTGAAAGGACAAGAGATAATTCATACTAACTCACCGCTTTATGCACTTAAAATCCGTGTGGAACTTCATGAAATCAGCCCTTATTTTTCACCAAATTATAAGGGCTTAGTACTGGCGATAATCCTTTTTGCAACCACTTAAAATGGCCGCCAAAGCAAATTTACCTCGCTCGGTTCAATGTACAAACCCCTGAGTTGGACATCTAGCGCCATCGGCGCTTCTATATCATTTAACTGTCCATAGAGTTATAAAAACTAGAGTGCTGACTGGCTAGTTCCTATGATACAAAACAGTGGCCTCGCATGTAAATCCCATAATGGCGGCGTAGTCAGGCAAAAGGCATTGTAACCTACACAGAAGCCAATATGGAAAGTGAAACTTCTGTACGTAACAGATCTAAGCCAAAGATTTTGAACCAATACAGGTACTCTTTTATAAAGTATTTGTGTGAAAATGGGAGTCAGCAGGCTTAATTACGCTAGCATACAATAAAATCGGGATATCTATACGCAACATGTCCGTGAGGTGTAATCAGCTCAAAATCCAGATTGGCAGAGAAAAAGAGTTAAACCATGTTGACACTGCCTATTCCATAAAAATTATAGAATTGTATGGCTTTGGAAATTTTTTAGCAGCCTTTCATGCTTTTATGGAGGAAGTGTTAGGGATAATATTCATCGACAAAGTCGCAATGGGTCTAAAGTCTGCAGAAATTTTGAAAGGTATTTCTTTTGTTTTCATTCTTGATAGCAAATAGTAAAGCATATTAAAGGTTTTGGCTAAGATTCATCTAGCAGCTGATGCTCTTCATAGCAAAGAGCTTTATAAAGTATTAAGTAAGTCTCTGAGTAATCTATCTATACTATCTCGAGATTGATTTGAACTTAAGACTAAAGGCAGCAACAAATGAGCATTTCTATCCTTATCGTTCTATGTGGAAAAATAGAGCTAAAAATATTAAGTCATCTTACCGTTAATGTTATTCATTATAAAACAAGATCTGCTTCGTAAGCATCTGTCTCCTGGAAGGTTTCCTTTGTCTCATAATCCGTTCAGTGTAAATCCTGCTGAATCTGTGAAAAATGATTTTTATGTACAGTTCCGTGACAGACTTTATTAATATCGTTATGTGATCATCACGTAGTCTTGAGTCTAGAATATGGTGTGCAATGGAGTGTTGTTCTAGTGAGGAGAATGCAGATCCTTTTGTTTCAATGAGGGCTTTCTGTATAATTCTGTTTATGCATGCATCAGTAATTGCTGCCCAGCTCTTTAGCTCTATTCTAGCCAATCTATCAGTGACCTTAACAATTTTAAAAACTGAATTAGATGGAATAAGAAGGTCACCATATGTTTTACATTTGGTTAGTGATGAAGAACCATAACTGATGGAATTGCTATCAGCTGCCTGATAGAGTGATGCATCACATTCTGGACATTTAACTTTATTTTTTTGTGATTTTGAGATAAAACCACTTATGTAAAACAGAACATCATCCTTCCAGATGGCACTGGAATCCAAAATAGCTTTCAAGCTATCATCAACACAGAATGAAGAATTCTGAGAAGGGATATCCTCTATAATGCAGTTTGCATTCTTTGATGCCTCTATGCTATTCTTCATCAACAATGCTCTAAGAGCCCATTTCAGCTGCAAAGGATTTGGATTGTTATTCCAACCATTTCTGCTTCGAATCTTACTAAAAAACATTTCCAAGGGGTCTTGTGAAAATTTGTATGTCAAAACATAGTCAAAAGCAGAATTTTGCCTGGAGAATAATCTTTCTGGAATTGCAAAAATGGACTGTGCTGATCTACCAAAGCCAATAATGAATGTTTTCCTGGGACCATCAATGATTTTCTTTCCAGTAGCATCTGTGAGTGTTTTCAAATACTCTATACAGTTATTTACATAATTCTTTGTGTCTGCAAAGTTCTCTGGTGTTAAAGGTGCTTTCATAACTTTTCCAAATTTACTCTTTGAGTTAAATACATCAAATAGATTGTTCATGGTCATAATGAATTCTGTTGTTTGTTTACTGTCCCTAAATTTAGGTAACTTCAGCCCCCTAAGATAATTAATTGCTGCTGCTACTGAGAAACTTAGTGTTCGGGCAGCCACTATAACTTTCATTTTGTGGTTTTGCCACCGAACATGTTGTGTTTTGACCTTATTTCCTAAGTGTAGGATGTCCTTTTTCTGTATTTCATGGAGCTTTGCAATGTAAAACCATTTAATCAAGCTGCCATTGCTATCTTTAAAAACCTTCATATCTCCAAAGGCATTTCTTGCTAACTTGATCATATGACATATGTCTAAAACTATATATATCTTTTGATCTGGCCTTGAAGGATGAGGGAAGCTACCATCAAATTTGGTAAGATCACAGTCTAATTTTTTTGCACATGCAAGATTTTTTGCACAGCCATCAAATGTTACAGCATGGACTTCCATTCCTGCTTCTGTCAAGAGGTTGATTCCATTAGTAACAATTTGTGTTATGACATCAGAGCTCATTTTATTAGTAAGGAAATAGCCAATTGGATAGCTCCATGGTTTTCTCATGCCTACGGCCATTAAAAACAGGGCATTCTGTGCTGCTGAATCTGGTTCTTCTGCCTTGATGGATCCATAATCACAGGTACCTGCAAATTGCTTTCTCTTCTCATCCCAGACAGTTTCCTTTTTGATTGCTATTTCATCAAGAAGTAGCGCACACTCATTCTCTCCCTCTTTTGCCTTTTCAGATAGAGACTCCAGAACATTGGCTAAAAATCCTGGCTCACATTCAACATTACTGGACCATGCTCTCAAAGTTGATGGGTGTGGTAGATGAAGAGCTTTTCTGACAAACGTGTATGCCTTTGGGCTATAATAATGTAGAGATATTGCAAATTGCTTTATTTCCTCGGTATATCGTGAACCTGAGGATGCACCATTATTTTTTTCTTTCATTTTGTATGATGCTTAATGGAAGTTCACCAAAATGACTGCTAATGCAATTTTCTCCTTCCTGTGATTTTAATTTCATCCTTTTTAACTTGTTGAGGAGGTTATCTACTTTCTTTAATAATCTTGTATTTTTTGTCTAAGTTGTCTTATTTTCTTTTATTTCTTTGCCAAAGATTTCCTCATTCTGTTGTTTTCTTTGCTTAATGATATAGCATAAGAATGGTCAAGGTTTGGTGTTTTCTTAGAAGGGACATAAGACTCTTCCTCAGGTGTAATATCTACAGTCTTTCTTTTCAGTGGCGATCGTCTTTTCTTAGTACTACTTTGCAGATGTGTGGAGAATTTAACAAGAGATGGCACAGAATCAGGCCTAAGCTTTCTTCTTTGACCGTTTACTTGTACAAACAGGCTTGGTGAATTATGAAAACAATCTGGGGTGAAATGCTTACTGCACAGAAATGAAGCATTGGTTGGTTTCCAACTCTTTCTCCTGACTGCGATAGTCCATTTTTTCAAAAGCTCCTTATTTCTCAATGTGAACCTGAGTGACAATAATAATTTGCATTATAGGCAAATTTTTATGAAACCAATGAAAATGAGTAGCACGTAAAGTTTGTCCATGTATGTAAAATATACTATTCTTTTTCATCTCTGGACCTTGGAAAATGCACTACTGAAAGTTTTTTTAGCCTTTTGGGTGCTTCAGCATCTATTTTTTACAAACGAGTATGTTGTGCATTCATCAGCTTAGGCATAGAATGGCAGTCCACAAAGAAAGCTATTCAAATTTTATACAAATAGAGAGCTATGTACTCTTCCAAGGAAATGCTAAAATTTTGGTCTCTTTGAAAATGTTTGCTATGGATTTTCTCATGCTTAAATGAGTATAATACTCACCAGTGAAATGAGACAACATTGTTCATTTCATCAGTTCCCGGTGTTTTTGTCCATCTGCTTGTGCAATTGTACGCAACACAAGAGGCTGGCATTATATTACTAAGCTATTTACTAGTATACATGCATATAAATTCTATTTCAAATACATTTGTTAACTTGATAATTTTGTAGTGCGAACTCCGTTAGCTGTAGTTTCCCGCGCAATCTTTTCCCTGACTACGCTACCATTTTGAATTTACATAGTGGATCCGATCACGTGACATAGCGAGCTCTCTAGTCCTATAATCTCTATGGAACTGTCTATGCCTGATCGGAATCGAGACTGCACTTCATTTTGAGGATTTAGCCTAGCCACACCACGATGGCGGTAAAATTGCTAAAGTCGAAGACCTTCGAATATGCTATAAATGCAAATCGTACTAGAAATTTGATGATGACTCGGTCAATAACTAGTAGCGTGGAGATCCATGGCAGCGGTAGCTCTCTTCTCTATCGCAGTTGTCGTGCTAATCTGTCAAAAAGCCAAAGAAGACTGCAACTGGACCACAAGGAGTATTCTCAGAAGGTGCTTCAAACTGAGAGGTATCATACTTGGATGGAAACGTTGAAACAGTTTTGGAGAGGTCCAACATTTAAATATTGGTTCATTGGAGTATCTGCATTCTCCTCATGGATAGCATATTACAGCATAAAATCGTACAAGAGTACTAGAGTCAATGTACTTTTGCCAATGGCTCTACCTAATCATTACCTCATTGATAGGAAACATGATGTGAGCTCTATCTTTGAAGTTTTAAGAAACAATAATCGAGTAGGCGGGAAATTGCAGTGCCTATTGATAAGTGGGCCACCAGGATCAGGGAAAAGCATTCTTGCACATTTTGTTGCAAGAGAACTTATGCAGCAAGTTGACTGGAATCCCATTGGATTGCCAAAGTCTCACACCAGTGTTCATTTGTGTGGAGACACATTGAAAGCTTTTCTCATCTCGCTTCATGCATTTGCTGCAGAATTGAAGATCAGGCCAAAAGACATTAAGAAGAAGACAGATGAGTATGGAATAGTTTTGAATACAATTGAACAATGTAGAGCTCTATTAGATTTAATAAAAGAAAGGTTAGAAAAGCATCCAAATTGGGTCATTGTCGTTGATAATTTGCAGGCAGGCTCTTCAGAAGATATTATAGAACTTGTAGATGAGTTAATAATGGATAGTGCATCATCTTGGAGCAAAGGGTCTCTCATTCTAACAACAGATGGTTTATACCCCAGAAAATTTGATGGAGTATCTACATATCAGTTGAAACCGAGGTTTGCTATGTGCTTCTTTACTTTTTCCAGAAACACTTTCTTGGTTACAGTGGTGGCTTTTGAGGGGGGCATTGGGGCAAAAGGCCCATCTAGTGCCATAGAATTGGGAAATACTAAAAATGCTAAATATATGGCAAATACTCAGCTACTTGTGAATTGCCTAGCAAAGTAAATACAACTACCCATTGATTTTGCTTCATAAGTTGCCACTGCTCCAAGTTAGAAAATGTGTTTAAATTTCCAGGGGTGCATCTGACCAGTTTAAAAAACCTGGCTGAAGTTTTAGACATTGTATTCCTAGGTATGGTGATGATTATTGTTTCAAATCTCTTCAAAGTTTCTTGTAATTGCAATTCAGGCATGATATGAAATCTTATCATATACTATATTCCTTCCGCTCAGTATAGTTAATGGATGCCAAGATATCAAGACTCTTGTAGCTATTGTCTTCTATTCTTAACCTACCATAATACACAATTAGCCAGCAGAAAGTCTGTCACTTATGCACAGTCCATATCAAATAACACAGCAAATATCTCTCACAGCAAAAACTGAAAACTGTCAAAAACTGCACAATGTAAAACTGTAAAACCACACACTCAAAACCGCAACAACTGCAAAACCGACTTCAGACAAAATTAATTAAAATTGGACAGAACCCCTTCAAATTTAGATACATATGTCAGAACACTTTTTACATAGCTAAGTATAACATTGCTTAAATCAATATATTGAGTAAATTTCAGCCTAGAACCTAATTATTCCAAGTGTTGTTGGAGTTGGAATCTGAAAGCTAGTCCTGAAAATGTTCAAGAACATTTGATAAAGTATTTCATACTTTAAAGAGGTGGTCTAATTTTCCATTATAAATTTTGTCTATGGTTTTGTAGCTCAAAACTGTTCTTCAATTCCATATTTGCCAGCATTGTATCACAGTGTTCTGTATTATGCTATTGTCATCATCTGGGAAAAGTTTACCATTCTTTGATTCCTAGAGCTCACCTTATTCTTCAACAGTCAACCCTATGTAGTTCAAATTTTTTGGTACAAAGAGCATCTATCAACATTATCATTTATTCTGGCTTCAAAAGTGTCCTATTTGACCTGAACTGGAGCAATCGGCTTGAATACACCAACATCATCTTCCAAGTAATCTGAATCTTATTCTGAATGAACAACTGCAATCCTGTTGATGATTACCAAATGTTTATGTTATTTTACTCTTTTATCAAAATGCTCTTTTCCACAAGTCTAGACATTTCATATATACAGTACATTGCATATGACCTTTTATGAAAACCCAAAATCCACTCCACACAATGGCAAAAACCGAAATTTCAAAAGCCTTATTTGGTGTTTAACACTAATTGCATAGGAGAAGGAAATTTGAACCTGGTCACCCATTCATTTGCAGAGTTGAGCCAAGTCAAAACCATGCCGAAGTTACACAATAAAAAACTCCATTGAATTCCTTTAGGCTTCACAGGCTGACTGGGGTGCAATCAGAAAGTCATCCACAGGGAGTGCTTAGGCTGTTGTGGTGGAGCTTTGGTAGAATTTAAATGCAGTTAATAGCATACAGCAAAGAAATTTCTATATTCTGGCAAAAGCAGTAAATATAATAAATTTTAATGAATTCAGAGACAGGTTGTGGAGACTTTGGAGAGACCATAGAGCTTACATAACATTTTCAAATGACTACCCAAAAAATAGCATGACAGAAACATTTTAGAAATAGGCATGTCCTGAATGTTGCAAAAGGGCCTGGTTCCCCAGACTCTCAAGCTTGATCCTGGCCACCAGATTCACTAGGTCCACACGTTATTTCCCCATTTTTAGCTGCAAGTGACTTGACTATGGTGTGGTGTGAGCCTTAAAAGATTCAAAATTGGGTGCAAGCTGTGGGAAGAGCCAAAGTCAGATGTGAGATTCTAGCTAGAATGGAAATCAGTGTGATATTTTTAGAGTGTCTCTGCATTGGTACTCAAGAAAATGGACATTTGAAGATTAACCAGAAGGCCATATCAAACAGGGGTGCGGTAATGTCATATCTCCACTGGAAAAAAATTTGTTGGCATGCTTTGCCTTTTAGCAGAAACTTTTAATTTTGGGGATTTTTTCATTTTGCAGGCACAAGGTGCAGCCTGCCTTGGATCATTTGATATGCTGGAATAGGTATCTAGCATGCTTTCAGCAATATCAACAGCTTAGGAAGGTTTCACTGGCACTTACTATGATTTTTCAACAATATCATTGTTTCCATGGTTTTTCTGTTAGTCCAATGCAAGGGCAGATGCAGCCTAAAATCTAACTGAGTTCCAAAAGCTACGGGGTCTGAGTTCAAGTGGAGTTGATATCACTTTTTAAGGTCACGCCCTGTACACACTCCTCTAGCCATTGCTAAAAGTTTGAGAAAAAATTAATGTATAAAATGAGGGGTATTTCACTGAGAGAATTCCAGTCTAACTAGTGAAATCAAGCAATGGCACATAAAATCAAGAAGATCACAAAAAAAATGAAAAATCACAAGAGTAATGCAAAACATCCCAGAAAATCACATCATTCTCTTATGAACTGTTGTTAAGAATAATTGAACCCTCAAAATAAGCACTTTCACAGGTTTAGAAACCAGAATCAAAGAAGGCCTGTAGGTGCAAATTTGTTCATTAGTCCTTTGAATTACACACCTTTTTTACAATAATGCCTAACATTTCACTGAGCCTTGATAGTAGTGGCGCTGAGAGAAGTCAGAGGCCCCAGAACAAGAAAAAGAAACCAGGCCCCCTGGGAGAAAGTGAAAAAAATCTCAGCTGCAAATGTTAATCTAAAAGCAGTATTAAATCTTGATGAAGCTTGAGCCTTGCAAAAGTGTTTTAATTGTTGTCAGGAAGAAAATCAAGCCATGTTGCCTTCATTCCATTTCCACTTTATTCCCTTATCATATACTTAGATTTAACATCTATCCGCAGTTCAAAAGCAGATTCAAAGACCCACATTGTCTTGAAATGCTTTTCTGGATAGCTAGGCAATTCCTTGATAACTATGAATCTCTTTGGAGGCTCATTGCATCTCAGGTCACCATTGTAAACAACATGTAAAGTGCTCAAACAAAGACTCTTGTAGACAATGGTAAACCAATCAATAATGGTTACTTTTTACCAATTGCTTTTGATAGCCTTCATTTCCGAGTTCCACCATTGTTTTCTGACTGGGTTCCATCCGAGTATATGATAAGGGAATAGACTGAAAATGGAATGAAGACATCATGTTAATCAACCAAATTGATCATTTCTGATGCCCAAGCATTTTATTTCAGCTGCTTAGACTCCATTTCTGCATTCCATGAGTTCAAAAGCGTTGTCCACACAGATACAAATTAACAGTGTGCTGCACAAAGCTCATAAAGTTTTGTCAATGGGCAGGCAGCCAAACATTAAGGTACGAGAAAACAGTTGTGATGTTGAATTTTATGCCAAAATGGTACTTACTACAGTTGATTTTAATGGAATAAACTCTTGTTTTTGAAAAACCTGACTGAGTTCTGGGCAGCAGGAAGGAACTTGGTCTAGATCAGACTCAGCACTTTATGTTTTTGTGTCAAGTGTTGGGGATGTAACTGTGGCTTTGTATATGCTGTTTAAACATTTCCAACACAAAGCCATACTTCCAGGTGCCAAATAAACTCCCCCCACTTATTAATTGTTTGATTTTGTTACAACCCCCAGACCTTATTAGGACTCCCCATTTATTAATTTCAAGGAAATTGACTCTTTTTGAATCCCTCATTTCATTTCCTTTCTTTGTTAGTACTATTCAAGCCCACTATTGAAGGCAGAATAGAGTGTTTCTGTATATATTTTAGCTCTATGCTTTATGACAACCTGTTTTTGTTCTTTCCATCGTTTTATAATCAGTTAAAGCCATTTCTCAAATCCCAACTCCCCCAATTTATTTTGACCCCCTGTTTATTAAATTTCAGAATTCTTTCTGACCCCCTAGTTTATTCTGACCCCCTGTTTATTTGGCACTTGAGAATAGTTACATCTCCAACACTTTACACCAAAACATGCATAGGACTAACAGAAGGACCATGAAAACAATGATATTCACAGCACAAATTATGTTTCAACAACCACAAATAAGAGTAAGACACAACACTGTTAGAGTTCATCTGGAATATAAAAAGACAGACAGGAACATTACCAGGAGTTTCTTGGCCCATCTCAAAATCCATTCCAGCCTTTAGCAACATCAGCAAGCAAAGTCTACTTTACCTCACAGAACAACTCTCCATTATCTTATTCAAAGATCAAACTTAACTCCTAAACAAAAGGTGGTAACTCCTTTCAAAATGCAGACATGAAAACAAATTTTCTACTTTGCAGTGCAGTTTCAAAAGCAAAGACTAAGAACAATAACCCCCAATTTACAGAAAGTAGAACTTAATGCTTATTAACCTCCTCCCCTACAATCTAAATATTGTGTATTGAGCACTTTTAGCCATGTGTAGCATACAGTAGAAACCCACAGAAAAGAACTCGTATCAATTCCATCTTTTGAACTCTCTAAATAAGAACTCAAAGAGGCTGAAATGGTGAATGGTTCTTATACAATGGGTTTCATGCTATTCAGCTTAGAGCTTCAAGAGTGGAAACTATCATTGGCTGCTTGTATACTGATCAATTTTTTACAAAAAAAGCCACACACAGGTACTTTTCCAATAGTACAAGAATCTTTAAGACTTTTTCAGAATTTTTCAGTCACACAGATTGCAAGATTATTATACAAGGAATCTAACCTACATGTGTTCTTAAGAATTGTCAAGAATTCTTGTGGTAAAGACTGTGCTAATGTGTGAGGCATGTACTTTATATAAGAGTGCTTTTCAATTATTTTTTGCAAAGCCCTATCAGGGAAAGAAAACATCTTACATCCCCCTCCACTTGTCTTGGTGACTATAAATAAAATCACTATCTACAAAAAATTGTATAAGATAACCTCTTCCCTGGGGTCATAACCTGTTTGCCACAGTCATATGGCTGCCTTGGCATGTCCCCTATGGGGGTGCCATTGTCCCCTATGGGGGCACCATTTTTGAGAAGGACTGGTATATAAGAACCTTGTTAAGGGCATTGCAGGCTGGAATTAAGCATAACAACCAATCACATAAGAACCTATCCAGGCTGCCCAGGAAAAACCTAGGCTCTTTTATGTGAGTTTTTACTGAAAATGTGATGTTTTCAATTTATTTTTTGAGGTTGTCTGAAAGTGATGCTATTCAGTTGCTGAAAATCATTGCAAATATCAAAGATGAGTTCTTTGAAGCTTCCAAGGCAGCCCATGTATTATTAAGTAAAATTTCATTCCATCCTATAGCTACTATATGTGCTGGTATTTTAATAAAAGATAGTTTGAAAAAGGAGGAGACAAAAAGTATTGATGGTGTTATAATGGACTTAGTTAAGAGTGTCTCTAGTAATGCATTAGCTGTGCAAAGTGATAGCCACCTTCATCCACAGTTTGGTGTTTCTGAATCCCTGATTGTTGCTGAAACTGTAGTTGCTATGACAACAAAGATGTTGCTAAGCAAAAGTCCATATTTAAGTGCATCATTTGACTTGATGTCAGCTTGTGCTCCAAGAATCCCCCTTCCTGCAGTACTAATTGCCAGGTACCTTAGACACCCTTCATTAAAACTTCCAGCTTTAGAGAGGCCAGTTTCACCTCAGTCAAATTTGCAGCAGCTGTTTAAAGACACATCCATAGACAAAAAGGATGAGAGTTTGGATCCAAAAGGAAAGGTTTGGTCAATAAAGAGCATCACTGAATACATTACCAGCATTGAGAATTGGTTTCAGCAAACATGGCAAATGTTGAGAGAGGTTTACAATCTGTATTATGGGGAGATTTTGGATCATAAAGTTGATAATAGCATCCAGGTTTTGCAAGGCTGTGAACTTCTATTGTCCTCAAAGTTGCAACCAGGAGGTATGCTCTCTTTTGTTGTTTAGTAAGTTCTTTGTCAGTAAGTTGTTTGTTTATTATGAAATTTATCATTTATTCTTGAATTTATATTTTTTTCTATGTTCATACATAAATTAAGCTCTTTATTTATACTAACAGAGATTGGTGCAGAAATATTAAAGAAATAAAGTCTGACAAAAATATTTAGGTTTTAGTACACAGTAAAGTTCGATTATAATCCGGTTATAACGTACGTCAATGAACCTATTGATTCAGTACTTTTTGTCGGACTAAGGATATATCGACCAGAAAGCTATATTTTATTGCATCTATGAAATGGTACGCATTTTTAGGCTCTTCTGTCACGTTTTGAAGCTAGAATACTTGAAATGAAGACTCGGATACGTTTCTTCTGTACGAAGTTAGAAGATTTTAAGAATTTGAGGAAGTCTATAGCAGGTTTTTGAGCATGCAATGCTGGTAGGTTCTTTGGCGCTGACTCAATTAGTCGCTTTATATTCCACAATTTCTGCAAATTTCCTGTCACTACTGGTACACTTAAGAGCGAATGCAATGTGCAAATGCAATAGTGATCTATGTCGAAACAAAGCATAGGAGGGTAGTCCTTAGTTTGCTAATAAAAAGTACTAGAAGAAAGTGAACCATAGCCAGTGTAGCACATGATGGACCAGCAAAGATAAAACACCAAGAAAATCCTCAGAGTACATTATACCTGGATGCATTTGTCTTGTGGGGTCAAAAGGAGTACAGAGACATTGTAACTGGAAGTACTATCGAATATCGAATAATCGGGGTGTATGGAATAAATAAATAAATTTACGGGATAAGTAGAAATATTTATTTCACTTAATGTTATGAAAAATTACACAAAGCAAGCCATAACAGGATTGTTTAAATTAAATGCCAACTCTGTAGTTCTGGCCTTGAAGTGAGCAAGTTTTAGGCACTTGACTGATCAAGCTTCTCACTTCATTAAGATGCTTGAAGCGGTGCATTTGTTTTAGTGCACAATATGAAATCCTTTCTACGAATTTTGTCCACTATGTGACTCCATACATAAGAGCTTGTGATTTCAATGGAGAGAGGGAAAGGTCATTTAATTGTTGTTTTATAGATATTCAAGGAAGATTCAGGCAAAATCTCTCTCTGAATTGCAAATCTGTAATTTAAGCGATTGATTGACTCTAGGTCCTTGAATAATTGAGCCAGTATGGTTTGCAAAGCGATTGTGGAAGCACTCATGCTCGATCAAGCGCCTCTCATGTCGAGGCCTGCTGTAGTTGAACATTTATTGAAACTGAGCGGAATGTACTAACGCTAAAAGTAGATACAAGCTATTTCTCAATTACACACACATGAAACTATAAGAAAGAAACAACTCTCTCTCTTGTTGATATTCTGGCTTGGGTGGGTGGAAAATTTTTCAAATTTGAATAAACATGGTTGGTGGAATAAGCTTGTCTTGGTTTGAACTTTTCTCCAACATTAATAATCGTGTAACCCCAATTAGTCGTAACTCGAGAGTACTTAGTAACCGAATGCGTTATTGCCTGGGTATTAGTTCTTTTCTATCTGAAAAAAATCATGATTTGTTATTGTCTATGCAGATGTGCAAGCCTACTCGATGCACCCACTAATCTATGCAGTGGCACGCCAATATTTCCTGTCCAACTCTGTTTCTGAATTAGAGAGTGCATTTTTGAAAGGAGACGAAATTCAATTCAATAGACAAGCTTGGTTTAAGAAGTTGTCGAATTATGAGCCGAGATCCAATTTAATTCGATATAGGAATGAGCATGCAAAGATGGTAGTCAATGCTAAAGATTCTTCGTTGTTAGTGAACTCCTACAACAATGGCCTGATAAATGTTAGTAGTGTATTGAGGAACCCAAAATTGAATTTTGAGGAGTCAAACTTTCGGTCTATAGCATGCAGTGACAAGGTTAAATATCTTCAAAGTCACTTGGACCGAATCATTCAATCTTTGGATACAGAAATGAGGCTATCGAAGCAGACTGTTCCTGGTAAAACAACAATGAAGTATGTGGATATCCACGGAGATTACATTCTCTCCTCATTTCCTGTGGAAATGATGGGCATCAAGGGGAAAATCACTTGCAAAAGAATTTCTGCCAAACAAGCATCGGATATTGATGGTGATAGTGACAGAGCGATATCTGAATTGCAAGACGCACATCAGATGGTGAAAGATAATGATCCAGAAAATTATGTCGAAATTGCTAGTCTTCTTTGCCAACTCGCAGCCCTTAGTAACTCAAAAGGAGAAACCGAGAATGGAATGAAATATCTAGAAAATGCTGTCGAACTTTATGAGTCACAAAGGCGTAGAGATGGTGAATATAAGCAACCGTTAGAGTTCGGAAAGGCATTAGGAGCATTAGGTGTAATCAAAGGTACTCTTGGTGATCGCGTCAAGAGTAAGGAATTGATAGAACGTGGACTTATGCTACAGCAAACCGGAGCACCAGATCTTGCTGACGAAAGTCAGAGTAAACACTTTGGTGGAGAATTTGCAAGTTCTCTTGTGGATTTAGGTCACGCATATGTGTCTTTGGGAATGCCATTGTATGGTCGGAAAATACTGGAATTGGCCTTAATGGCACATAGAAATATTCACGGTGAAAAGCACCCAGAGGTAGTAAGGGCGATAAATTTACTCAGTGTTGCTCATTTAATGCAAGGACACAATGAAGAAAGTAGACGATTGCGTAGAGAAGCGGGAAAAATACAGTCACAGATTGATGAGCTTCCACTGTATTGACATATTATTTTTTTCAGCCATTTATACATAGAATGAATCATTTACAACTGAATGATTGCATGGCCTTGCTCTTGAATGGTCTAAGGAAGGGCAGTGGTTTTGTTATGGATTTCAATTACGTTGCTTTTATTGTGTAATAGGATAGATACTTAATTGATAGGCTCAATTTGTGGGTAATTCTGCGCTTGTTATTGAAGCCATGCCGTTTTGAGTTACTTAAGCTGCGTTACAATACCTTAATAAACGCCCCCCTGCTGATTAATTTGTTAATTTTTCCAACCCCCAGACCTTATTAGGACCCCCATTTTTTCATTTTGAAGAAATTGGAGTTTTTCCTCATTGTATTTCCTTTCTTTGTTAGTGCTATTTAGGCCCAATTTTTCGAGGCAAAATAGAGTGCATTTGTACCTACTTTCTAGGCATAATTGAGTGCTTTCGTCTTATACTTTATGACAACGTGTTTTTGCTCTTTCCGTTGCTTCATAATCATTTTAAGGCCCTAGTCTACCTTCAATGAAACGTTGAAAAGCCATTATTCAACAAGTAATATTTTGCTTGTCTCTAGAGACAGCTGCATAAAACAGTACATTTTATGAAAGACGATTTCAAGCTCCCGTTTATTTTGACCCCCCCCCCGTGTATTAAATTTCAGAAATTTTCCAACCTCTGTTTGTTTGTCACTCGAGAGTACAGTTGAACCTTGATAAGTCGAATTGCCAGGGGAAGCAAAATTAGTTTGACTCATCGAGGTTTTGACTTAACGAAGTTTACATCTCTGGAGGTTGACGATTGCTTCTAAGTGCCCTCAGAGCACAATGGGCCAAGGGGTTGACTGGCAAGTATAATTTTGATCACTATAGTACGTTGGCTGTAGTAGCACTTTTTGATCTATTAAAGCCAAACTTTGGGGTTGCCCCAAATCCATTCATTTCTTTGAATTTTTTCGTAAATCCGTATGTTAAGGACAAAATTTTCATGAAAATTTGAAATCATTTAACTTTGATGATTTAGTTTAAATTCAGGCAACCCATTAAGGACACAAAAGACAAACACGTAGAACAGACAGATTTTTTAGAAATACGGACATAAAAGACATTCTCATTTACACCCTAAGATACACGATTGATTGTAGTGTTTTTTATTTTTGTCACAGCAAAGCAAACATATTTCAATACCTTTGAATACTGTCAATTATGGTGCCTGTTTTCCAACATGCCAGACCCTTGATGCACCAGTTTCACAGCTTTTTGTTCAAAGCTGAAGTTTTTGCAGTTGGCAAATATATGTCTCAATAGCTAAGCACTTGTTCATTGCCCAACTGGAAAATTGTAGTCCTTAAATCTTTGAAAATTTTGGTTACGTCAAGTCTATTTCTATTATGGAATTCAAGCTTTCTGCAGCAGTTGTACATATTATGCCTTTAGTTTAATCAGTTTCTTGGATTCACATTTCTGCGCCCCTTAATCAGGGACATAACTTGAGGGGAGTATAGGGATGCTTTACTCCCCTACCTTGAGAAAATGCCATTTCTTGGGGCAAGCAGGGAACTTACAGGGAAGCTACTATACCTACTCTCAGGCGCCAAATAAACTTCCCACCCCTTATTAATTTTTCGAGTTTTTCCAACACCCTGGACCTTACTAGGACCTCCCGTTTATTAATTTTAACGAAATTTACTTTTTTACAAACCCCTCATCTCATGTCCATTCTTTGTTAGTACTATTTACGCCCGATTTTCATGGCAAAATAGCGCACAGCTGTATATATTTTAGTTTTATGCTCTATGGCAACCTGTTTATGTTCTTTCCGTCAAATTCCAACCCCCTCATTTATTTTGACCCCTCCCGTTTATTAGGACCCCCTAGTTTATTTGACACTTGAGGGTAGGAATATGCCCGCCCGTGAATAAATACAAGCAGCAGAGGAATAAATGTGCTACAATATTATGAAGGACAAAACTGCACTATTACAATTATCTAGACACTTACGACTTAGCAGACAACAAAACTTTGTGGAAAACAGTCAAACCTATTTGCACAGATAACATATAGATTTCTCAACAATTCATTAATCTCCTTGAAAAAGGTGAAATTATAAATGACATGAAAATAGCTGAAATATTTAATATGTATTTTGCAAATAGTACTGATGAGCTAGAATTAACCGAAAACAAAGTCAACCTTTCATTTTCAGAAAATATTGAAGGTCCTAATGAAAAAGCAATTCATGAATATAAGAACCATCCCAACATAAAAAAGATCAAGTGTCAATTGTCACCTCAAACTTTGTCTGAATTAAGGAATCTTCATACCGAAGATGTTTCTATGCAAGATGTGTCTAAAGTACTTCAAGAACACTTGGACGCTTTTGCTCCCCTACTTCAAAATAGTTTCAACTTATGCATAGAAACAAGTACCTTTCCTGAAACTAGTAGAAAAGGTAACATACCATCCAAACTTAAGAATGTGGATGCTTTTTATAGGCAGAACTATAGGCTATTCCTATTTCTGTTCTAACCTCGCTGTCTAAGATATTTGAGAGACTCATCAAGTAGAGAGTCTCTCATTTACTTGATGAGAGACTCATCAAAATCAAGAAAAGTCATACAGTAATTCTTTTCTAAGTTCACTGCTTTGTAGATGTACGGAAGGGCATAGAACACAGCATTCCCCGCTGCGGCTCTTTCAAATTTGTAAAAAGGGATTAGATCAGAAAATGAATAAAGGGATTGTATTAATAGACCTTTCCAAATCGTTTGAGTGTTTAAATCACGATATACTAATAGCTAAACTAGATGCATATACAGGGTGTCCACTCCGGCTGGAAAAGCTGGATATTGGGCCTTTTTCAGAATATGGCTGGAAAAGCTGGAAAACCATAGGTTTTCACGTGTGTTGGCTGGAAAAGCTGAAATGTTATTTTTGGGCCTAATAATAATTAATGGCATTAGTAGATGACTTCTTACATGGGTGCCCGCTAAACGCGGGCAATTCCATCCTCTACTGTGGTCTGCAAATTAGCCTTGGAAAGACAAGAAGTGTCTCCACTAACCTCTTCATGCTGAGAGAATTGTTGAGTGATGACAGTAAGTTACATCCTGCAAAGCATGTTGATTGATGGCATCACAGATCAACTGTAACTGAGCATGTGACCCCCTGCCATGCCTGGTTGGAATGTAGAAGACAATTGTTGACAGAATTGGGGTGAAATGATTGTGTAAAAATGATCGCAAACCTACGCTAGGCTACATGGTTCAATAAAGGACTGAAGGAGAAAAAGCTGTCATTTAACCTTAAACCACATAGTGGTCTAGGACATAACAGTCACTACCTAACAACTAATGCTCATGGACCACATTCCTAATGCTTACATAATCATGGAGGATTCCATAGCATACTAAAGTGACAATATGACTGATGACAAAACATAAACACAATTAAATCACTATTCATGGAATGTCCTGGGCAATTTTATAAGCCAGAATCCAACAATTATCAAAATCATAAATTGTAAAGAAAGAAAATGTATAAAATAAAGCTGATGAAATGGCCCTTATGACAAATAATTATCCCAAAGATACACATCCAATAAGACCCAGAAATTACCCTTACCCCTGACTATCTGTGTGTAACCTATGACAAACCTGTAAGCTCCCAAGTAAAGAGTAGCTAATGATACTGTAATTTAAATCATGTTTAGTATTGGACTGCACACCAAAATCTACACAGGTAGGAAGCAGTGAATAAATCAAAATGTAGAAAGTAAGCGCAGCCACTTGCTCATGCAAAAATAGGCCATGAATTTCAGAAATGTGGTTCCTAAAATTATCTTAAGAGTAAATTGTAAGTAAGCCAATGTGCTCAGCCCCTTCAGCATAAATACCTGGGTCATGAAATTATAATTCACATCCCATTAAATATTAAACAACACACCACAAATTTCCTAACACAGTTGCCACACAACAAATCAAATCCTAGAGATGCAGCTCAGCCACTTTAACATAAAAATCTATCTTATGAAGTTATATTTGAAAATTCAATTAGTATAAGGATACACATCAACAATCTGTACACAAAGATAATTCCAATAAATCAGACCTTAAATATAAGCCAAGCCACTTTAGCATAAATAATTCATTCATGATATTGTAATTGAAATCATATTTAGTAGTGGACTGCACACCAAAATCTACAATTGGAGGTAGCGGTGAATAAATCAAAATGTAGAAAATAAGTGCAGTCACTTGCGCATACAAAAATAGGCCCTGATGTTATAACTCACATCCATTTAGTATTGGGCTACACACCAAACATATGCAAACACAGCTATCCCAGAACAAATTAATTAAACTGTAGAATAAAGAATTGGTTTATGAAGTTATAATTGAACACTCATTTAGTATATGGATACACACCAACAATCTGTACACAAAGTTAATTCAGTAGTGAACTGACAATGACTGATGACAAAAACCCACAAATAAATCACTGTTTATGAAATGCCCTGGTCAATTTTATAAGCCAGAATCCAGCAATCATCAAAATCATAAACTTAAAAGTAAGAAATTTTATAAAATCGAAATCATGAACTGGCCCCTATGACAAACACTCCCCTTAAAAAACACATCCAATAAACCCCAAAATTGCCCTTACCCCTGACTATCTGGGTTATCTATGACAAAGATATCACTTCTTCATAAACAGTAGCTAATTGAAATCACAAATTTCAGAGATATGGTTCCTACTAATATCTAGATAAACAATTTCAAGTAATCAAATGTGTAAAATAACATCAAGAAATGGCCCCTATAATTAACACTCAAACTAAAAACTCACACAATCAATAAGCCCCAGAACCTACCCTTAACCCTGACTATTAGATAAAGAATTATCTTATGAAGCTCTATTTGAAAATTCAAGTATTATAAGGATACACACCACCAATCTGTACACAAGGTTTATTCCAATACATCAGACCTTAGAATATAAGCCAAGTCACTTTAGGATAAATAAGTGATTCATGATATTGTAACTGAAATCATATTTAGTATTGGACTGCAC
>WIPJ01002007.1:121922-158182 GCA_018155075.1 Cassiopea andromeda
CCTTTAAAAAGCCAAACATGTGCAATGAATCGAATTGACTAGAAGATCCTGATAAATTATTATTTTTCCAAAGTTGAATGAACTGTAGAGGAGAGTTATCCTCTTCCTAAAATACCCTCATCCCCTTCCACAGCTCACCTTATTCTTGTATCCTTGATTGTTGCTGTGCAACTAAGATTGTCTCCTCTAAACAACAACCAACGTCAATGGTCGACGGTGTATGCTGTTAGTTTCTCCAATTCAACGTGTACGGCCTCATCATCTACATCTCCTTCATCTAACTTGATGGCGCTTGGGTCTGCAAGGGAACGATATAAACGCTTATCACAAACCTTGGTCTTTCATCACAATTGCTTTTCCAAAAATATCCAGAAGAAACTAGCTAAGGTAGGGAAAACGAAAACATAACGTGGATTTAACTTACCGACTAGAACAAATGTAGAATCTTCGCAACTATCCTGAACCGTAGAGCATGAAGCAGAAGCAGCCATTGCCTCGATTCCACGCAAAAAGCAGTGACGTATGTTTTTTAATGAACAGGTCTATTCCTGTTAGAAATCTAAAACTTCTAATGACTAATCCTAACCCTATCAAGCTTCTAAGACCCCGAACTACCACTTTTTTGGGAAAAAGTGTCTCTTTTCTTGGCGGAAAGTTGTGTCATGAACTGCCTCTAGAAACAGCAATGCATATACCTGAATCAATTTAATTAACGCAGAAAAAACTGAAGAGCGAAGCAATGTAGCTGTCATATTAGGCGCTATGTGACTAAGGTTGGATTTATTTAGTACAAACAAGAGTAGAGCATATGCTATAAGTTTTTGGTGTGAAACAAAGCTGTCATTAATATTTTTTCGTATTTCTGCATTTCGTATGTAGATTTCAATTTTCGGCCTCGTTTGCACGGGGACGGTTCCAAGCGGAACCGTACCAGTACGGTACGCATTTGCCTAGCGTTTACACCGGCATTCATAGATCCGTTCTGGTACGGCTAGCGGTTCCAGACAGAGCTGCTAGCCGTACCACAACGGATTCTCCTAGAAAGCAGGCCCCGCATGTAACTGAACCAAAAGATTTCTCGTGTAAACACCCAGAACTATTCTCGTCAGGCACGCTTAGAAGCGAGGCAAGGGGAAATTCGACTAACTATAACTGACTATAACTGAAAAATTATCTCGCTGAGGCTGAGAAGAATAAGTATATGGTGGGAAACTTTTTCAAGAATTTTCCTTGTTCGTGATGAATGGAAAGAGAGGCTGTCGTTTGGAACTGTTCGTGCGTGAATACATTCAAAGGAACGGTTCTGCACAGAATAGTTCCTAGACATTGTGTAAACGGAAAGCCTATCCGTACCTACGCGGAACGGTTCCATACATGACCGTTCCAAATGTCCCGTGTAAATGCAGCCTTAGTCTTTAACTTGTAATATGATTGTATTGCATGTTTTGTTGTATTTATTTCGTAGTAAAATAGGCCTAAATTAACTCCTGTAATTAGTTACATTACAGCCTACTGTAAATAATTTCATTATTACTATTATTACTTTAATTTCTCCATACCTTTTATCTATTTATTTTTATAGTTCTCTTTTCTTTGAACAATATGTTACATTTTACATGCTCTTTACAAGCAAGGCAATTATACACTTCCAGGTATGTTGTGAGGCATATTATTAATGATATATATTCAATGAAAACTTTCAAAATGTCTAGCAACTGAGCATATTCCTAGGTATAGTAACTTCCTTGTACTGTTTCAACCTTTTATTTGCATTCAACGAAGTGACTTATTCCTTTACCAGATAACGGAATGATTCATTTCGTTGGCTTTAGCTGACTGGAAACACTTAGTTTCCATCCAGATTCCAACTCTTACGATTTGTGTACTTGTGGATGTGCACTAGGAACACTAAGTCCAATGCTAAGTAGAGATGACCCTTCAGGGTATTATTTTCACAGCAAAATTTGCCAAAACTTGAGTTTCTATTTTATATTAACTGTCATATTTTCGTTAAACGTATACTAAGCATATAAGCTGAGTCCTGGAGGTTAAGCTTCTTGCTCCTTTGTTCAGAGGTATAGAGTTGCCCTTTTTCTTTGAAAGATTTTGGTACTGTTTATGGTATTCAGTTTTTCAGGTCAGTTTTTACTTCTCCACACAAAGATCAGTGATAACAGCAACTTTTATCCTATTTTGCAAAATGGCACTTTCCGACACTCTAGAGGGACTGGCCTTCAAATTTTTTCATGGGGCAAGCCACCCGTGCCCATTTTCTTCCAGTTGTCTTCCTTGTCCATGCAGATTGTCTGTGGTTAAAGTTTACTAATAACTGTTCAACAACACTTTATAGCTGTAGGCACGCTTTTTAGAATAGAAATGTACAGCTTGCAAGCCTCGCTCTTTAAGAAGTTGGTTGGTTTGTTATCTTGGAAGCAATGAAATAGGTACGTACAAACTTGGCAAAGACAACAATGTATCTGATTAGCATTATTGTTGCCATGGCTTTCATCAAATCTGCTGTAATATAATTGATCTCATTTTGCAGGACATAAACCTCTGAAGTTACGTCCCTGCCTTTAATGCTGTCTATTCTGCCCATTTTACTGGCCATTTCACAGTTATCTGTGTCTTACGACAACCCCATCGTCACTACTGATTTCTGTCTGAAACATGTGTTTGAAGTAAAGACAGGGTTTATCCACAGAACAGTAAAGTTCTAGTGAATTACGATGCCTTTTTCTATTGTTTGAGAAAGTTAGCACAGGTTCCATCAGATTTTATGCGTATTCACGCTCAGCTCTTGTTCCTTACCTTAACACGCGTAAGTAACAAACTCAGGGATTACTTTACTGTCAAATGCAGAGAAACAGGAGTTTCGTGACCTCAGCTTTGGCTGGGACCACCAATTAAGTACGTCTAGATTGTTGGACGATTTTTGGCCCCTTTCCCGTTTGTCCGGACTTTTTATTGGAAAGCTGATCATTTTTATAAGGATGGCCGAGTATCCTTGACCCTCCCCCCGTATTCCGTACATCCTTTTTGGATGGCCCCGTCACAGCGATCTGCAGCGGACATATAAGGGACATAATGTCACGAAAAGATCTCCCACAAGATATGAAAATGACATATTTGCAAAACTGGAAGCACATAAAATCAGAAAAGACTCTGGTGATGGGGCTATTTAAATATAATCGAAAAAGAAATTAGGTGTATATGTGTTGTGTATCAGTGCATTGTACTTGACTGCATAAATAATATAAGCCACATTCAGTAACAAGCATATAGGGAAATTACATCCTAGACCTAAGGGTGCTGAAAGCACAGGGGCAGTTGGTGCCCTCGTGACGCTTGTTAGTCGTGTAGGCAATAAAAAGTGTAATGAAAAGGAAATCAACAGTTCCATCTATGATCACAAAGTTATCTATAGGGTAATTCTTAATCAGCAGCCTTTTGTTGGCTTTTGATCGATGGTTCTATTTTTCTTCCTCAACTTTTCCAATAAGGTCCTACACTGAAATCTTTAATGTGGGACCAGCTAGTAGGGCAATAAGAATTCATGTTCAAAATACTTTTGTAAGCAGCAGACACAAGTCAAGATAGTGCCAGGATGATGAAGATGAATCAAGATTATGGTGATTGAGCAACTCAGAACCAAAATTAAGGCCTAAAACTAGGAGTGCGGGGGGCATTACTTTCCTATAAATTGCTTAAGTATCTAGAAGAATTGCAAATTGCAGTAGAAAGAAAAAATTGAAATCGTCAAGGTTTGATAAAATCAGGCTGAAGGATCAGCTTCTCTTTCTCAGCGTGAAGTCAATGATGAAAACAATTACATTCAATTTACTTTGCAAAAGGGCATTTGCCGACGTTTTAGAGGACGTTAGCTCAAATATTTTCCTTAGGGCGAGCCCCCAGACCCCCATTATTGAGAAGAATATCTATGGCAAGAATAGCTGGGCCAAACTTTGATTAGTTGGGCACCGATCTTTTAAATGAATGAGCTTCTTACTCTGATTTGGACTTCAACATCTTTCCCCTCTCCTAGTCCAGTTCACCTGTCTACAGGCTGGCCTTGGTAGGTAGAATATTGAACAAAGGTTGACTCCAGCTATATAAGAAGCTGTGGTAAGCTAGCTAAATTAAGTATGCAAAAAGGAAGGCCTTCCTGTAAATTGAATCATCATCAAAAAGACAGACCTGCATAGCAGACACTTGAATTACATGCGCCATAGTTATATGATACTCTTACCAGCAACTCCAATGCACAATTTTTTCCAGCTTTAGAGATATAGCTCAAACTGCATGCTCTGTGTTTCTTTTCAAAATTTAGTAATGTACTTCTCTTATTTCTATACACTGTTTCCAAAAAACAATCCAAAAACACCGTTTCCACCCAATCTCTTAAGCCTAGCTTTGAACATTTTCTTTGGACCCAACCACGGTGGGCCCTAGAATAGACACTTGATATGCTCTGATAGTCTCATGAAAAGGCCCCAAGCCCCACGGCTTACAAATAGTCAGAAAACATTTCTTAGAAGATCGGAATTAATAGTGATCGGTAATAACAGAAGCAGCCTACTAAACTGCTACAACAGTTTTTCGGGACAATTCAATTTTCAAACTTGCACTTTTTGGGAGCCTGCCCCGCCACTTAGATTTTCTTCCGGTGCCCCTGTCCAGATCCACAGCTTTTCGAAGATTTAATTTGTTTTTATCAGTCAATCACTCTTCAAATGAGCTCTCAACCAACTTTTGTGGACCATTCTAACCCAAGGTAGGCCTAAATGCCCCCATTGGCCATTTGAAAAAGGGTAGCAAGGGAATACTTGCAGAAACTATATATTATTTCATGAATGCAGATGCCTCAAGAAGCAAAGGCTCATTTTACAGCGACAGGGCAAACAGTAAATTTGAACGATTGAGTGGAATGCAAGTCCAGTGCCAATTGAAAAATTCTTCACGAAATCCGTACCACATTCAAACTTATGAAGGCCGTGCGGATTTTGTGACGCTTGTAATAAATCAACGGGATACTTATTATATGTCTGTGAAGATAAGTTGATAAACTGTTGATCAAGATTGCTGACATGACTTTTTTAATCGCACTTTCTTTGAATTTTCCGAATTTGTTCGACTTAAGCGGAGTTATTTGTTAAACAGATTTTGCACTTTATTCGATTTATCGAGTTATTCGACTTATCCGGGGTATGTTCTGTACATGTAGCATACCAATACCAAAAGAAATGAGAAAATGTTTGAGATCGGAAGAGTTTGAGTTATCCGGTAGTCGACTTATAGAGGTTCAACTGTGTTTATTTTGACGCTTGCAAACTTTTGGCAATTCCTGGTTATCCAATAGAATATGGTCTAGTTTCAGAGTCTGTACACCAAAAGGCTAAAGTTAAGTCATCATCAATGCCATTTTTCTTGCTTTTCCAACCGTGTGAATTGTTCTGCAAGTACTACAATGCAGGGGTGGATCTACGGGAAAGTCTAACTTTAGCGCACCGTTCATTGATTGGCAGGGATGCAACCAAATCAAGGAATTCAGTGAAAATCAGGGAATTTTATTTTCAATCAGTGAAAAAGAAGATGAGTCATGCTCATCTTTGATGCTAGGTTGCCCTTCCTTTAATTCTAGATCAGCCACTCGATACTACAAGAATTAGTTAGCAAACAATAGCATAAAATTAAAAAAAGAATAGCATAACATCGCATAAATGTCATGAAATCATATCACAAAATAACATAAATTTCGTGAAAATGGCACAAGTTGATAGGAGAATCAGTTTTTGGGCTGCCAGGACAGGCTTTGTATTGTTTTATTTCAGACCAGTGTCTTTCCTCATTCTCAATCACATATCCAGTTGAGTGAGACAATCGCCAAATTTTTACCCTTTTGTAGGTCAATCTGTTGTGTGCAGTCCTTATCAAACGCAGCTCTGTGCTTATGAAACCAAAATTTGAATGGCCAAGAAAAGGGTAAAGACTCTCCCAAACCCCAGATCTGTCAACAGAAACGATAAAATCTTAATTAAACGTTTTAAGAATATCAGGAAAAATCAGAGAAAAAGTAATAGGATTTCACTGAAAGTGTCAGAGAGAATCAGGGAATGTTTTCCTGAAATGCTAGTGGCAACCCTGATTGGGCGTGTTTGAACTCCTGAGATGGTACAAATAAGAACGAATGCAATTATGTGTACCCCATTTTGTCATATCTCGACACAAACTGCTAAAGCTATTTATGTCGAGATATAATATACGAGGGTACTCGATCAGCGAGCTCCTTGTTTTTGGCCTCCACATTATCTTAAATGTTAAGGCAGTTAAATATCGGACATTGTATTTTCGGACAGTGGCGTTGCGTCAGAGTATTCAAAGTATTCACTAAATACCCTGCAATTTTCAGGAAAAATAAAAAAACTGCAATGTTAATGTTCAGTGAAATGGTAGATGTAGTTGCCTTTCAGCTTTTTAGCTCTTCTAAACTTCAATATAGTGAGGGCTGAAGGTGCGAGGTGTTAAGAGAGAAGGAAGAATTTCATGTTAAACTTAAACCTGTCACGAATACGCAGTGAATAACCTGAGCTGTGCTAAACCAATCAAAATACTCCATTTTAATCAATAAATTCCTCATTAATCTGCGAAAGCAATGAGATTGGACGCAGAACTTTTTCCTGCGTCCAGCCTCGGTTAGTGATTGAGGAACAGTCAACAGTCGTAGTCTCATTTCCAAGTTGATAAAAGCGATCATGTCTACTGTCGACAAGTAAACAATCAATAATTCCACTCGTGTGCCATTTTTCTGGTAATAGTAATTATGGAGACCATATAAATAGTAGGAATAGAAGGCGCACTAGGTCACGTGACGATGGATGAGAATGGAAACCCAAAATGCTACGAACAAGGTGGCAAAAAGCAATACACGGAACCAACGCAACAAAGGATAATTCGGTTTCACATAAGAAAAAATGGCTAAATCGTGCTCTATCGTAATTTTTCAGACCCTTCACTGGAAATAGGCTTGAGGAGAGTTTTATTTCTTTTCACAAGCATGACGTTATATGTTTAGCGTCAAATGTTATGTATCTACGTTGTCAGTTTTGCTTCATAGTTTGATAACTTAGTCCCATCAGTCAGTTGGAAATCTCAAGAAAAAGCCTTATATAGTGCAAGATATGTTGTTGTTAATTTTCACTTCTCACTTGATTCACAGAAAAATCGGAAACCAGTAGGCCACGGTGCTTAGTAGAATGGCACCACTTGGGCACTTGTGTTCTATCAAGCAAAGTCTCCATCAAAGTAGTAACTATGAATAGGTCTTCATAAAAAGTTGCCAAATGCATCATAACAGAAAAGAATATAGAAATCTTCGTTTTTTGCTGTGACCAAAGATTAAGCCATAATAGAATATCACATAGCTTGATAGACCAAAGAGATTGCTTTGAATGTTCTATGAAGAGCCCAAATCATTCTCAAAATGGGCATGCAAATCTGTCTTGTGCCTATCTATAGGCTTCCTATTGTTATTCCTTAGTAGAGGAGAATATTTTTATAACCCATGCTGCTTATACCCAGCCTTTTAGCCACACAGCACTACATTATATAAAAGGTATTTGAGGGCAAATATAGTTCAAATCTCCCTTGGCATGAAAATTAAAGGCTGTTCAAAGGGAAATTATAGCTAAAGAAAAGACAATCAAAGAACTGATAACAAAATTGAAGGATGCCAAAGTAATTTCTTAAGAGAACCCCACCAGCAATTTAGCAGTAATTTTGGTCACCTGAGAATCAAACTCTTCAAAATTATCGGCAATTTTGGCTGCTGCATACAGGCATACAGAAATCTTGCGAAACAAGACTTCTAAGCCCACAATCAACGGCATATTATCTGAATAAATCGAGTAGGGTGAGACTGAGCTGTGTACTCAAAGGGTTTACAACTTTTTAAGAAAATATCTGTCCCTGTCCACTCTTGGAACTGTTTTTGCATGCTTAGCACAAGCTAAGCATGGGACATACTATTCGATACTCCAAAATCACACAGCAAACTTTCAAAATGACAAGCAAAGTGCCTTCCTTATCAGTCTTAAAGAAATAATCATTAGAAAACAGAGAGGCTGGATTCCTAACAATGATAAAGTTGTGGCAAGTGTTGACTTTATATGCTTTCAGGAAAAGCTGATATAACTCTTAAATATAAATTTGTACTTCTAATAACTAGCTTTAAAACGCTGTGCCATGTTTGCAGGAATAATTTCTTAGTGACAAAGAAAGTGGAAGTAGGTTCTGTTAGCTGATAACAATCTTAACTGATTTGAATGATCATGTACTTGCAGCTGAGTCAAATTGTGCCTCCAAAAATAGTATAGTGACTGGAAAGCTGAGTTTTCAAGTCAATAAGCTTAAGTGCTTTCAGATCACAGTAATAATTGCATCAAAATCTATGTAAAATTTCTTGTCTTCTGTATTGCTAAGCTGTGCAAAATGCTTTCAGTTATATGAAAATACTCTTTTCATAATAAGTTTGCCCTATAACATTATAACATAACAAATTTTCAATGGTAAATGCATTTCATTAGAATATGTTCTTGCATTATTGCATACTTAACTAAGACATTCATTCATGTGGTGTTATCTGCTTACAACAGGTCAGCAGTCATGGCTCTCCATAAAGTCCGGTCTTGTGCATCTCTTACACATTCTGCGTATGACCTTTTGATGGTCCACCTCCTTGGTCGTCCTCGCTGCCTATTGCCGTCCACTTTTCCTTCAAGTAGAAATTTTTGCAATGACCTTTTACAAGTTATGTCACAGAAATACTGCAGTTTTCTCTTCATACTGATATTTAATAAACTTCTTTCGCTTTTGGCCATGTTTATTGCCTCGTCACCTGTTTTATGAGTTGCCCAATATATTTTTGAAATTCGTCTAAACGCTCATATTTCAAAATGCCTCAATTCTTTCCTCTAATGTTTTTGATAAGGTACATGTTTCATATCCGTAAAGCAAGGTCGACCAAATGTAACATTTTGATAATCTTATTCCTGTATCTAAACCAACTTCTGTAGATGTAAAAACTTTTTATAACGATGTAAATGCAGATCTTGCTATTGCTATTCTCCGTTTGATTCCTGTTACTACATGACCTAAATATACCACCTTTTCAACTTGCTCGAAGGGCTGTCCTTCAATTGAGATGTTGATTTTTGGTGCCTGTTTTGATTTAGCAATTACCACAGTTGTTGTTTTCATAACATTCATATCCACCCCATACGACTTTCCTTTATCATTTAGTTAGAAGGTCTTGGAGATTAGAAGGTCATCATTATAAAAATAATAACAGTATATGTCTTAGTTTCTGTCGTAGCCTCGTTTCCAGTTTTTCACAATTTCCAAGTGGAGTTCCTTTTTAATTGCCTTTTAGATGGTCATATTATTCCAAAATCTGATAAATTTTAAACACATGTTTCGTGATACACAGGTTGCTGATTATATTGGTTTCAGATAATCAGATAATAAAAGCCGCCTTTTAGAACAATTTTAGGCAGGCTTACAGGCAGAGAGATAGAAAACTGGGGCCCCCCAGAATGACGTCATAGAGACGACTCGCACGACCACGATTTTTAACATTACCATCGTGCTCAAAACCATAGATTACCCCATGATCGACAAACGCATAGCAAATATCACGTTAATAGAAAAATTTTGATACCAGACAATACTCGCCAAAAGTCCTGGGACAATTTGCATATTTTTACTCTTGACGGCACATTCGGCCCCCTTCTCCTCCTGAACAATGTTGGTTTTTGAGAGAAGTGCATGCGGTAACGGAAAATATTTTCTTGCCAAATAACGGGAAATGTCTCAGGAACAGACCAACATTGTTTTAGGGGGAAGGTGGGTGCGTGAATTGCGTAGTGATTGAAGTGCTGAGAAGGCTATAGTTTTTCCCAAATTTTTGAAAGTGTTCCAGGGACTTTTGGCAAGTATTGTACACTAGCCTTTAAGAAAGGAAATAGAAATGACCCTAGCAATTACAGACCTGTCTCGCTCACTTACATAAGATGTAAAGTTCTGGGGCATATCATTTGCTCCACAATAGCAAACCATCGTGAGACTTTCAACGCCTTATTTGATGACCAACACAGTTTTAGACGGAAGTGATCATGCGAAACGCAGCTACTTTTATGCAGTGATGACATTGCAAGCTTCTTAAACAAAGGCGAACAAATCGACGTTATGCTCCTAGACTTGCAAAAAAGCCTTATTACAAAGTACCTCAGAAAAGGCTTATTCATAAAGTTAAACATTATGGTAATAGGGGTCTACTGAACCTATGGACTAAAAGCTTCTTTTATAATTGATCCCAAATCGTTGTACTGAGTGGAGTTAAATACGATGAAGTCAAAATACGATCAGGTATCCCACAACGATCGATCCTTGACCCACTCCTTTTCACCCTATTCATCAATGAGTTACAAGACTTAGTCAAAGCCAAGTGCATTTGTTTGCGAATGACTGCATTGTATACAGAAAAATCAAATGTAATCAAGATATTGACGCTCCACAAGAAGATATTGATAATTTGAGGGATTGGGCTAAAGGTTCACTTATGACGTTCCACACTGATAAATGTGAATTGTTACGGGTTAAAGACAAAAGTAGCTCAGTCAATGGAGTTTACAGAATGAGTGATCACATTCTCAAGGAGGTTAATGATAAAAAATCTCTTGGAGTGACACTTCAATCCATGCTGAACTGAAATAATCACATTCAGAACATTTGTACAAAAGCAACCGGGACCCTAGGAGTGCTTCGTTGTAAAAAGGGTTAGCTGTCGGCGCCCATTTAAAGAAATATGTTACAAAACACTAGTAAGACCCATAATTGAGTACTCTAGTACAGTCTGGAATCCCGATACATCCAAAAATATATACAAGCTAGAAAGAATTTAAAGAAAAGCAGCAAGATTCATGTACAATAACTATGACAAATTTGCTAGTCCTAGTGTTATGATTGAAGAGCGTGGAAGGGAGTGGTTGATTGAACGAAGAGCCAAGGCAAAGGCAGTAACAACCTATAAAATTCTCAATCAGTTCATTGACATTCTACGAGAAAGGTTGAATCAGTTCGGTATTAACCATACTAGGAGTCAAGCAGCTCTCTATGTACCTTATTGCCACACGGACATCTATAAGTATTCATGCTTCCAAGTGCAGCACAATTGTGGAACAATTTGCCTGTTTACATAAGGGAAAATAGTACATTAGCAGCTTTTAGGAGCTCCTTAGGTTATGTTCATTTAGTATAGTTGTTGATATAACTAGCTAATAGGAAGCTATCCTTTTATCACTAATTTACAAAATAAGCTATTAACAAATCTTACTAGTTTATTCTATTTTCTTTTATTTAAGTATTTTACTCAATAACTAAGGTAGGTTTTTTACAATATTACATAGATAGATAGATAGATAGATAGATAGATAGATAGATAGATAGATAGATAGATAGATAGATAGATAGATAGATAGATAGATAGATAGATAGATAGATAGATAGATAGATAGATAGATAGATAGATAGATAGATAGATAGATAGATAGATAGATAGATAGATAGATAGATAGATAGATCGATAGATAGATAGATAGATAGATAGATAGGTAGATGTCCTTCGATGAATACTTGTCATTCCCAGGGGGTACTCTCAATCTGTACAATGAAACATCTTAGTCTCCCCATCCCTCGTTCAGCCTCTCCAGTGTGTTCTAGGGTGGGAATTTTTAACTTCCAATGGATTGCAGTTGTCTTTCTTAGGCAATAGTACTTATTGTCTTGATGGCACCCATTGGTCAACCCCATGATGCCCCATTCCATGATTAGGGCCTCCTGCCGACACCCAAACTACTGGGCATGATACATTTACTTTTGAGCCTGATCAAAATTGCGTAATGGTGCAATCCACGACAAGGGGCCCAGTTTCTGTTTCAATTCAAGACAAAATTTGCATTCCAGGTAGAACTGAGGTCTTAGTATAGGGTATTGTTCCTAAAAGTAGTAGAGAGCACCTTGCTGTGATAACTCCAACAGTAGATTCAGAGTTAGCATGTAGTCTATTGGCAGCATATACAGTTTGTCAGGCAGAAGGTAGAAATGTTCCTGTTCGATTAATGAATACCTCTAATCTTGACCTTCAGTTACATACTGGTCAGAAGGTAGGGTTGTTTTGCCCTTTGGTTGAAACTTACTCTGATTGCAAAATGTCTGCAGCACCTAGACTTGACAGCATGAATATCAGCTGCAGTACCTCTGACAATGCAGCACTGGATAGCCTCCTTGAAGCTCATATAAATCCTAATCTGAATGACCAAGACCGCAATGCGTTACTTCAAACATTATTGCAGTACGCTGATGTTTTTGAAGATTGCCTAGGCCATACTGATGTCATTCAGCATAGGATTGACACAGGTTCCTCCTCACCCATTAGCCAATACTCCCACCGTTTACCCTATGCTTTCTTGAATGAAACAAAAGCACAAGTTGAAGGGATGCTTGAAAAAGGAGTAATACAGCCAAGCTCTAGCCCTTAGGCATCACCTATAGTTATAGTTAAGAAGAAGGATGGGACATTCCGATTTTGTGTCGACTATAGAAAGTTAAATAGTGTTACTAAGAAAGATGCCCACCCACTTCCCAGGGTAAATGACTTTTTAGATGCCCTAGTAGGCTCCAAATATTTTAGTACTCTTGATCTACGAGCTGGATATTAGCAGTTGAGTGCTGCACCTGAAGACAGGGAGAAGACGGCTCCAGACTGTAACTCCAGATGGGCTATGGGAATTTATTCGCCTACCTTTTGGTGTTTCTGGTGGGCCAGCTACTTTTCAACGTGCTATAGAAATTATTTTATCTGGCCTCACATCATACTTGCTTATGTTATTTTGATGATATTATAATTCCATCAGATGTGAAAGGCTGAGTATTATTCTCTCTCGCTTTCAAAAGCACAAATTGCGTGTTAAAGCTTAAAAATGCTGTTTTGGAGCTTCCAAAGTTCCTTTCCTAGGGCATTTTATGTCTGAGAAAGGAGTGCATACAGATCTTAAGAAGATTGAAGCAGTTTCTAATCTTCCTCCCCCTACTAATTTAGATCAAGTAAGGTCTTTTTTTGGGCTTGCTGGGTACTATCGCCGCTTTATCCCGAATTTCTCTCATATTTCTTCCCCTTTAGTCAATCCGGCAAAGAAAGGTTCAAAGTTTTCATGGACAGATAAGCAAGAGCAATCTTTTTCCCAACTCAAAAAGTTACTGTGCACTGCACCAGTTTTAAGTTACCCCCACTTTGATAAGTGTTTCATTTTACAACCAGATGCCTCTGACATTGGTCTTGTTGCAATCCTTACTGAATATGATTCTTCTGGCCAGGGACATGTTATTTCCAATGCCAGTTGATCCCTTTCTAATCGTGAAAAAGCTTACGCTCCTACTGAAAAAGAAGCATTAGCTGTTGTTGTTGCCACTGATCATTTTCGTACCTACTTGCTATGTAGGAAGTTCACTCTAATAACTGACCACAGTGCCCTTCGTTGGTTACACTCTTTGGAACCCAAAGGCCGTTTAGGACGTTGGATCATGGCCCTTTAGGAATACTCTTTTGATGTACAACACAGGCCAGGTATTTTCCATGGGAATGCAGATGCACTCTCTCGTCTACCCAATCACTCCCCTGTTAATAGTCTAGGGTACAACTCCCCAATTAGCTGCCATAGATGTGCTACTTCTGTCACCCCACAAAGTAGTTTACAACAAGAACAATTAAATGACCCTGATCTTAGCAAGGTAATTGAATTTAAGTCTCATCAAATGTCTCGGCCTCCATATTTTTTGTCTGGGCTCATAATCCTACCATGAGGGCCCTGTGGCATTGCTGGGATGCTCTACACTTGATCAATGGGATTTTAGTCAAAAGCGCTCAAGGTCAACTTACCTTACTTTCTCAATATGCATTTGCTATTCCATTCAGCCTGTTCTATTCTGTTTTGCATGGAATTCACTGCTCATCATTTTCAGGTCATTTGGGCTCAAACCGGACATTGCAACGTGCACGTGGAAAGTTTTCTGGCCTAAAATGTCTCTACATGTTACTGAATTTGTTCAATCTTGCCAGCTTTGCGTACAGCATGAACTAGGCGCACCTCAGACTAAGGCCCATTTGCAGCCCATTTGCAGCCCATTGATGTCAATGACCCTTTTGTATTTTGGGCCATGGACTATATGGGTCCTCTCCCTGAAACTACCCAAGGTAATAAACATTTACTAGTTGTCATGGACCATTTTACGAAATGGTGCGAAGCTTTCCCCACTAAGGACCAACAGGCTTGTACTGTTACCGAGATACTTGTCACTCATGGTTTTAGTAGATTTGGGCCCCCAACCATCATACACTCAGACCAGGGTAGGAATTCTGAGAGTAATCTCATGCATGAAATATGCCGACTAATGGGGGCTTACAAGTCCCGTACCACAGCCTATCACCCACAATGTGATGGCCTGTTGAGCGCCAGAATAGAACTTTGCAGGAACTATTATCCTGTTTTGTGTCACAGCACAAGGACGACTGGGATAATGGGGTTAGTTTAGCTGTTTATGCATATAATGCAAGTTGTCATGAGTCCACCGGGTTCAGCCCTTACGAATTGGTTTTTGGTAAGGACCCTGACACACCACTAGCGCTAGAATTAGACCTCCCCTTAAAGAACCCCAGTAGTCAGTCTGATTTCAGCAGATCAGTCCGTAGTGCAATGCATGACATTAAAGTAGCAGCACAGAAAAAGCTAGCTGCTAGTCCTTGCAAACAAACACGTAGCTATGACTCTCATCGTCGAAAGTGGGTCCCATTTCCTTCTGGCAGCTCTGTTTGGCTGCGACGCCCTAAGACATGTAAATTTGCTGGCAAGTGGGTTGGCCCTTATGAGGTTTTGTCCTGCAAGGGGGTTGCATACAAGCTAAAGTCTAAGGAGGGGAAGGAGGTTGTAGAACACCATAACAATCTCGAAGATTGTAATATTCCAGCAGACAAAGGAGCTCCATATTGGACAGTACCCGAAAACCCGCACATGAACATAGTAGTGGGAGGACCCCCTAACCCTCAAGGAAGGGCACTTGAGCAACCCCAGATACCACATTGTCGTCCACTTCGGTTTATAGTTTCTTAAAATGAATGGACATTATATTGAGCATTTCCTCTATACCCTATAATATTAGAACAATTGTAAAACACTAGTAGTCTGGAAATTGAGAAGTAGAGTACGGACAAATATTTGCGTATTCTCTCACATCTCAGCCTTGGAACCAGAGACACGCTACATATCAAGATAAGGAAAGATCGATTATGCTGAGTCAAATGAAATTGAGTTGAAAATTGTGGCTTGTTTTGAGGCCCAAGCAGGAATTGTATTTTATGTTTTTTAAAATAGTCTGTTGGTACTACAGAACTTTAATAAAGCACGTGAAAGCGGCTACATTCTTTTGACATACTTAAAAGAGTTTTCGTCCGACACTCATCGAGTATGAAAACGTGGGATAGTGACCTAAAGGTTAACCGAAATAAATATCCAGATGCGATTACATGTGATAAGATGCGTCTAGTTGGACGCAATTGCAGCCAATTAAGACCTGTTAACAATTATTTACTTGAAGAGTCCCAGTGAGAAAATGGACTCTTTTTTGTCTACACAAGACTGGGTTTTGAGTCTTGATGTAAACAGATTCCAAAACACTTAATTGAAAAGACGATCTTGCTTGCCCAATGATCCGAAAATTGTCGTCTGTATATGTTTTGGTGCATTCTGGATTTGCAATAAGGTGTTGTCCTATGGCCGACTCACAATTAAATTTAGACTTGTTGTTTTTAAATATAGGAGGTGGCTGTTCTCTTGCGGTATTACTTTTCTTCCTGATGCTCCTGAGGATTTATGTTTTTATGTTTTCTACTTTGATCTTTACCCTCAAATACCGTTCAAGTTTCGATACTAACGTGTGGTTGCATGCGTGGGTGCAGATGTTCTTGATAGCGAATTGAAATACTTGCACTTTCAACAATGTCCGGAAATGTGGACAGGGCAGCAATCCTCATTAGCTTCGGTTTCTTATTCCAAATATGGAATTGAATGCCAATGTCATGGCATAGCGCATGCGTTAGTATAAACAATATGGCGTCTACTGCCCATTGTATTAAAGGTATAACTCTAATACAAAGGCAGGGCTAGGAACTTCTTGACGAGTCAAAGTCTTTGAATACGAAAGATGACTTCAAGACCAAAGATCCGACAGTCATCAGAAATCTGCGCTGATTGCAGTTCTCCAGGTAGGTACTGCATTTTGATTGGGTTCATCGATTAATTGGAAGTGAAAGTGTGCGACATCACTAGGCCTAAATGGCAACCGTTTTGTTACTGCTAGTGTGAATATCAAAATATAGCCTGATAGATGAAAAATTTGCTAAGTCAGACTTCTTTTACAGATTTCTACCTACGTTTGCGTAGGAAGCTAGGAAGGCTCAATGGTCTGCGATGAAACTGCCATATATTTTCTCTGCAATCTTTGGTTTCCTTGTTCGTCTGTCGTAGAATGTTGAAAGTAATTTTACTGTACCATAATTCCAACCCCGCTAAGTGTTGTGATTATGCAAATCCAATCGAATAGTTATATCACAGTTAGTTGCTAAAGTTGGTTATTGATATGATATGGTGAGTTTCAAATATGGCACTTACCATCTCAACAAGTAGACTGAGAAGGTGGGTTACATGACCATGCTTATTTGATATGGAATGACCGTCTATAACTTTAGCATAACTTTAATCGTTTCGAAAGCCTTTTTTTGTTCTTGTTGTGT
Source organism: Cassiopea andromeda (assembly GCA_018155075.1). Taxonomy (NCBI): domain Eukaryota; kingdom Metazoa; phylum Cnidaria; class Scyphozoa; order Rhizostomeae; family Cassiopeidae; genus Cassiopea; species Cassiopea andromeda. The sequence goes on from WIPJ01002007.1 coordinate 138,820, forward strand.
CAGTTAAATTCTTTTGTTATGGAAGGGTTTGGTTGGTATGTTTTGTTGGCTATGTAGCATTGACTAGGTATGGTCACAAAATGTTTTAAACCTGTTGTTCACTTTTGTCCTTCATAGTAAACAAAATTCATCTAAAGTAAAGTGGCAAATTTTAGCAATCTGCATCATGGAATTACTACATAAATTCCCTTTCATATTACTCTACTTAGCATGACTGCTAATATTATGCAATAAAATCTGGGGAAACCCCACCCTTAAAAGTTGATCAACATCACATCACTTACCCAAATTTAAAATGGGGTTTGCCATATTTGCCCCTTCATCTTTATCCATTTCAACATCTCAAAGTGCACCATTGTGTGGCAAAATTCCTCTGCAGTTGTACAATTCCCTATCTGCATATGTCTCTAATAAATGCATCAATCATGAAACCACCAGTTTTTACATAGTTTGTCATAATATTTCATTCAATGCCACTAAATGAACATGCTACTCTCCCATTTGCACATTGGCCCGCACTCTACACAGAACACATTTGGCGCCACAAGTTCACACTGACACTCTCAACAGATGGCACTTCCTGCTTTCTTGTCGACCCCCCGTATCATCAGTATCCATTTTATGGCAAAATGTATGGCGCAGTTTCACTACCTAAGGCAACCAGTTGGCAGTAAATACTAATGATATGGGTGCCAACAAGAAAGCAGGAAGTGCCATCTGTTATGATAATGGTACACTTTGAGATGTTGAAATGGATAAAGATGAAGGGGCAAAGATGGCGAACCCCAAGTTAAATTGTGGTAAGTGATGTGACGTTAGTCAAGTTGTAAGAGTTTGGTTTTCCACAGATTTTATTGCATAATGTTAGGAGGCATGATAAGTAGAGTAATTTTGAGAAGTTATTTATGTAGTACTTCCACGATGCAGATTGCTATAATTGGCCATTAAAGTTGATAGCTATGTATCCAAGTAAATTAACAGTAGTAGAAGAGCATTATTGAATTTTGAAAGTCTTTACTTTGACAATGTAGATAGAGGAAACAACATTAATTGTTCAAATGGAATTACTTGCACGAGAGAACAATGTAATCTAAGTTAAGTAAGAGATGCTGCTTAATATGGATGAACTTAAGTAAAAAATGTTGTGTTTGATATTCTCTTTACTATTCAATAAAATGTTTAATCTTTCATTTTGATGAAAGCTGATTAATATCGTGAGTACATCATCAATAGGAGTTAGGAAATTATGTAAATGACCAGCAGTATTTAAACATCCTAATTGTCTGGGAGAGATTGAACTCTGTGATTGATTGAACTCTGTGATGTTTAACACGTCTCTCATGTTAACATAAAAATAATGGGACTCAAAGTTGTATAAAGATTCAAAAGCAAATAAACTTATGAATACATGCTCATTTTTAAAACTTTTCTTTGGAATCAATACTTTCAGTCCTTTCCTATCAGAATTCAAATGTATCATCCAAATGGGGGGATGTGCACCAAAATGAAGTCTCCACTCGTTGTGTATCACAACATTTTAGTGAGAGCATATTCAGTTAAAACTAGATGTGAAGAGTGCTTTGTGGCTATACCTGCATTGACCATAAGCACTTCAGACCTGAAACCTAATAGTACTAAAAAGAAAGTTGCAAAGTAAAAAGTGTGCAAAAATAATAAGGAAATTAATGGTCTGAGAACACAAGGGTTTTGTTCTTCATGCAAAGTGTGTAGTAGGTTCTGCAGGTGATTATGGTAGGATAGCTTTGGAGCAGTGACTTTGAAATGATGATCACCAATATCTTTTCCTAAAGATTTTGAGAAGGACTGAATAATACATGCATTACTGAATACAACAAGACAATTGATTTAGAGATTTATATGATTGCTTCCTTGCACCAAATAGTAGGGGGTATGGAGAGGGTTTGAAACGTTGCTAAAACAGCATAGATGGAGGTGTTAATAAATACAACTGGCTATGGTTTTTCCAATTTTTCTGTAACAGGGGGGTTGTTAATAGTTTGGGGAGAGATCAATGTGCAGTGTGGGGACCAAAATATTTCAAAACTGTTGTAATTAGTTCATGCCAAAAGGTGTAGTAGACTATTATTAGATTTAATTATACTCTTCATTTAATTTACTATGGACAATTCGCTGTAGTTAACAGTAACATGCAGAGAAGCAGTTCCATCTTTTTGTGTTCTGAGTTCCTTACTGTTGACATTGATTTGTGTTCATAAAGTTAGTTTAGTTTATTTACCAGTCCTTTGTAAAAGCTTGAAATCTTCAGTTTGGGTGGGGTTTGAATAAAATGGGGGTTTGGAGTTTTTTCAAAATTGCTTAGTTGGGGGGGGGCTGTTAACAAATGGAAATGGGCGGTGAAATTTTAAGAAATTTGAAATTGGGGCCCCCTTCTATGCTGTACCAAAGAGTATTACTGTTTACTGGATCTGGCAAAAGAGAGAGGTACTACCCTTACAAGAAGCATTATTCCTGCAGTTTATTTCAGAACCCATTGTTGATGTAATGGCATTTGTACCATTAGGCAATGGGTTCGGAAATAAACTGCAAGGAGAACACCAGATGGATCTATATGTAGTTTAGTAGACTTTAAATTTTTGAGGGAATAATGATTATTATTGCTACATTTCATGACTTTGGTAGCCAACTGTGGAGATGTGTATATGCTCATTTTTATATTTGATTACACACTTATGCCAGGAGAAGGCATAAAATATTTGACACTTTTATTGCTTACCTGGATGTTTGCATGATAAGATTTTCCATATCAATTTTCAAGGACCAGAATGGGCATCTATCAACAGGGGTGTTCTTGTTTGTGATGAATGTTGCAGTGTTCATAGAAGCCTAGGACGTCATGTGTCACAAGTCAGGCACCTCAGGCTTGCACCATGGAATCCATCATTACTAGCTGTAAGTTGTTTTAGCATTATTCAATCTTAAGGATGATTGAGCAAACCTGTGTGTAGTTTGCTACCAACTGTAAGAAGTCTTTTGATGCTGGACCCTATGTTGTGTCATTTGTCTTTCTTATTCTATGTACCTTGTCTATGCTTGTTAGATTTCTGTCTAGATTAGAGCTGTCCAGTAAAGGCCAATTATTAGGTATTTGGTTGTCAGTTTTAATATTCGGTCAGCGGATTCTCTGATTGTTTATTTTGGAGGATTCAAATTAGTTGATGAATTGGGAGGAGTCACATTCTTTGGTTATTCGGGGTTAGTCAAAGACCTTGATTATTTGTTAAGAGTCAACTATTTCACTTATCCGGGCACAGTCAGCTACCCTCACACTGAGTATCTGGTTAGTGTCAAAAAAGTGATGCCAAGGTTGAAGTGCAAACAATCCAGCTGTTACTATGTCAATACATGTTGTTTTTATAAAATTTTATAAGAAATTAAAGCTCATATGGCCAAACTCTTAAGAAAATCTTAAGAAAATTACGAGGATCAGTTTCCAAAGTTAAGTGTTTTCATTGGCCAAACATTGATATTTTGTCATTATTGCATTCAAAATGTCAAAGATGGAATTCAAGTATAGCTACAATATTAATAACAGAAGTGTAAGCCATTCTAGCCGGTTTATTTCAGTAAAAGTTAAGAAAAATTTAAGAAAATCTCAGGCTCAATTTTTGGAAAATTAGGAAAATGAAGGCTCATGCATAAAGATGGCTTTCTTATAAAAAGACATGTAATCAATCAAATAGCTCTCTGTAATACTGCTTCACAGCAGCCAAGCAGACAGTTTCCTCCCATTGCTGTTGCAAGGAGCCTGCGCATAAGAAACTTTGTACTACAAGCACCCTACATTAGACCATGCCTATAGTGGAATCAGCCAAAATTGTTACCACCCATGTATCACTTAATAATCAATAATTTGATAAATATCTGGCCAAATAACTGAATAGTGAAATCAAGAAGTATAGATAACCCTAGTATAGATAATAGCCACTGTCTGCATTTTGTTTTTGTATGAGTGGGCTAGTTATACTAAGTATGCTCAATATTCCTAATGATATTTGTGAATTAGACTAATAGGAGTATTTCTTGCACTTTGGTTTATTTGAATAATGGCTCTGTAGCCAAAGTTACCCACCATTTAGATAACTTTGTCTCTGCAAGTTATCTTTTGGTCCAAAAGTTATTTTCTGAAGAATTGAAAGCTCCTAAAACTATGGAAGGGAAAAATAGAGCTAAAAATTACTTGATGTATATACTTTAACACAACATTTTTTGCAATTTATAGTATTTGTAGTTGTAATGTTATAGTAATAAAAATAATCATGTGGGTTTGACAAGCAATTATATTTATTGATATTACCCCCCAAAAGACTCAGCTCTAAAATTCTATTTTCAGAGATAAGAGCAAATTTCCCTTCTCAGGCCCAGAGAAAGTATTTTTGTACCTGGGAACCCTAGGTTGTGGAAAAATGTGCCTGACGCATTAAAAGAGTTTTCAAAACATGATGTATACTTTTACAGTTAAATTACTTTCTTTCAACTTACAGTGGAAATGAACCCAGAAATACTCAACAGTCTTAGCTTATCTAGGCCTTCATTGACTCGGAAAGGCTTTCTTTTTGACATAGAAATGATTTTTCAAGTCACTATGCTTTACATCTTTTATTATGTTTGTTGAATCTATAATTTAATCCTTTATTTCTGTTTGTGAAAACAGAAACAATAAGAAAGGACTGATAACAGGGGAGTGTGCTCATCACAAAATCCTTGCTGCAATGAATGTCCCAGAATTAGCCATTATGACAGTTTAGTTAAGGCCAACATGCCCATAGGAATAATAGGACTAGAACGCAGGCAAGATTACATGACAGGCAAACGTGAGCATTCAAAATGATAGTGCTATGTGGGCAAGAAGGGCAATCGGAACAATTGGCTGAGTTTTTAGTTGCTTTTATAAGTAAGCCATATGCGGTGTATGCTTACAGAAGCCATCAAAGAAGCAATTATGTAGTTAGAAGGAGATTTATTTTTTACCCAATATGCTCAAATGGCTATTCTTCATCCATTTGTTATTGATGGAATGTATCAAGAAGTTACAAAATTCATGCAAATGTGAAAGTGTCATTATCTGAAATTATTCCCAGTCATTTCTGGTTACCTCTACCTACCCCAACTTAGCGAAGCAAGCCTCTCGAGATCAACAATTAGCAATGTGGATTTTTTTGAATGCAGTTAAGACCTGGGGGTCAGCAGCCAATGTATGAAGTTTGGTATGAGCACACAAGATTTTTTAGAAGTTTGTCCATTATTGTGTTTGCACTCAAGCATACATGCTGTTGTCTTTGTCTACAAAAGATCTCATTGAGGAATGCCAAGCTTTGTAGACTTTCTGCCCTGAGCAGATGGCAACACAAATTTTTCCCCTGCAGCCTATAACTGCCATGGTAGGTTCAATCTGTCAATTTTTTATAGGTTTTCACTTGACACCTCAGCCCTCCTAAATAGAGAGTTTATGATTTGATATGTAACTCACTACGACGACCCTTGGAGGCTTGATCAGGAGCGCAGTAAGATTGTGTTGCCATAGTCTGTTGAGTGTGGTTACGGAACACAACACACAAATGACTACTCAAATATTTAGGCACCAAAAATCAAAGTAATATTTAGCAATGGAGGCCAACATTGAACTTCAAGATCTTGCTTTGCAGCTGCATGAAAACAACGTGCTAGATGATGACGACCTTTTCATGCTCTAAGATGCACCAAGGCCTAGAAGAAAGTTGCATAGTGCTTGGCCATTTTGGTGTTATGAGCATTTCAATCTTGAGGGCTTGACTGATGATGAGTGCAAAGTTGAGTTTAGATTTGGCAAGGATGATATTTACACACTTGGACATACATTCTGACTACCAGAGGTGATCAGGTGTTACAATGGTGTTGTGATAGATTCCGTGGAAGCTTTGTGTATTTGCCTCAAACAATATGCATACCCTTGTAGGTATGCAGACTTGATTCCAAGTTTTTGTAGGCCTGTCTAACAGCTCTGCATGGCAGCCAATTTTATCACAGAGATCATATACAACAGATAATGTTATCTTCTTACAGAACTAGACCAGCCTTGGCTATCACCACAAAACCTACTAACATATGCACATGCAATCCACAACAGTGATGCTGCACTTGAGAATTGTTGGGGTTTTGTAGATGGTACAGTTCGACCCATTTGCAGACCTGGGAGGAATCAGAGAGTGGTCTATAATGGGCACAAAAGGCTGCATGCCCTCAAGTTTCAAGCTGTTGCTGCCCCCAATGGGTTAATTGCAAATTTGCAATGTCAATGTCTGGTCTCTTACCCCAGCTGGAGCAATATTCTGTCTCTCCTACTGGTGACATTTTATGTAAATATGGGGATCCAGCCTATCCTCATAGGTTACAGCTTCAGTGTCCATATCAGAGAAGAGCAAAGTTGACAGAGGAACAACAAGCCTTCAATCAGTCCATGAGTAAGGCCTGGGTATCAGTGGAATGGAATTTTGGAGATATTTTGAACTATTTAAAATTCACAGATTTTAAGAAGAGCCTAAAGATTAGCCTTAGTTCTTTGGCAAAATTTATACTGTGAGTGCCCTTTCAAGAAATTCAATGACATGCCTCCATGGTTCAACCACATCAGCTTACTTTGATTTGCAACCACCTGCTCTCCATGAATACTTTTTATAGTTTTCTTGGATTTCTTGGATGCACTGAAACGGTGTTTTTAAAAACCACCAAATATCACCAGTGAAAATAATCCTACAGCTTATCTTGCACATGACATTATATGCTGTTTACTAAAATTTCATACAAGAAGCATGCCTTATTTCTCAGTTACATAGTTCTCAGTTGTTTTGAAAACAAAACCCAAATGACTTCCTTTTCCAGGGTTGCCACTGAGCCAGGGAATATCAAGGTATTTTATGTTTGATCAGGGAACTTTTGGGAAGAAAGAGAGATTTTTCAGAAAATCAGGGACAATAAAGAGGAGTTTTAAGATCCATATTGGCCTCTTTCAAAGTAACAACATTCTTCATACTCAATAACCAATCCAGTCTCATGTGGAAGTCACCAAAATTTACCTTTTGTATATCTTTTTGTTCTGCATAGTCCTTTTGAAGCACAACTCAACTCAATGTTTTATGCAAACAAAAATTGGAATGGCCAAAACAGGGTTTAAGCTCTCCCAAACCCCATACCTGTCAAAAGAAATTATAGAAGTCTGATTAAGGGCTGCAGGAATATCAAGGGAAATGAGTAGGATTTTACTGCAAATATCAGGGAAAATCAGGGAATTTTCTCCTAAAATATTAGTGGCAACCCTCTTTTCAAAATTTTGGAATAAGATTTCTGTAAAACACTTGGATTATAATTTCATACTGCAGTAAACAATAGCATGTAAAGAATTTTCTTGAAGAGTATACTAATTGACTATTACATGGTTTGGGCTCTTGTATTTAAGCTAATTATTTGAACCAAGGCAATGGATAGAAATTGACAGAAAATATAATTTCATTGTTTGCTAATTCAACTTTTCCTTAAAACTATTTACAAGACTCAGTAGAGGTTGATTTCCCTGCTGTATTTGCAAAAGAATTACTTGTTGCTGGTGTTGTTGCTGAGTCAATATTTCTAGCAATTTTTCATCCTTCCTCTCTCTTGCCTGCTGCTCTCTTTCTTTCAATTCCAGCTCCCACTTCCTCAGTTCCACTTCCCGACCAGCTGTCCTCTCCTTTGCATGATGCTCTTTCTTTCTTACTTCTAACTCCTCTATCCTTATCTCCAATTCCATCCTCCATTTGCCCTTCATAAAGTCAAGTGTTTCCTCTCCACTATTCCTTTTTTCTTTGCATTCCTATACTTTTTTCTCTCTCTCTTGTTTCTGCTAGCCTTTCCACAGACCTTTTTCATACACTTTCAGCAGTCTCCCTTTCCTTCTCCATCACCACTGCTGTGCTTTCTGCTCTTTGTGCAGTTTCCTCCTCTGCTCCTTCCCTCCACTCAATGATATTGTCAATGTCTTCACCTAACTCAGCCTTGTCTGGGCTTATCCCACTGGCCCTTTCCTCAGCTGTGATCTTTCTCTTAAAGTTCCTTTCTAATTTTGCATACCTCTGCCTATCATCTCTCTGGTCAACAACAAAGTGTAAGCCCTCCACTAAATCTAGTGCACTAGCTTCTCTCTCCTATGCCTGACCCCTCTCTCTTGTCCCAACCTTATATCTATATGGCTCTACTACCAAGATTTCTCTACAGAGCAGCACATGATTGGTAATCCATACCATCTTATGTCTAGCCAAAGAAGTAGTTGAAGCAATTAAAACAAATTTATGGCTTTCAAAAGTAAATTCCACACAGTTATGATTGACAGCATACAAAACATAAATTTCCAAGCTACACTAAAATTTTATGCCTCATAGTCCTTGCTTTAACAGCCTATAGATATGTCAACACAAACCAACAGTAGTTTTGCAGCCAGCAATTATTCAGAATTCTATCCAAAAATAAGATGGGACCTTCATTACACATTCTGTTCTACAATAAATAGATTTTACTTGCTAACATATGTGCACTAAAAACTACTTGGGAGTGACACATATAAATCTGTGGTAAATTCAGTACTCAATGATACATAATGAATAATAAAATACTTTCGACAGCCGATAAGTCAATAGCATTAAATGTCTATATTGTTAATTACAAACATTTGTGAAGTTCTTTGACCATCTGCCTCAGCTGTAGGATAGGCCATTTTTATGAGTACAAATGTTTCTGCCTACAAAAAAAGAAGCACTGTAGAACACAATTTGAAGCTAAACAAGACAAATGCTGGTGTATTCACATGAAATTCTGGAAAAAAATTTAAAGCAGTAATGAACCAATAGTAATGTATTCGTACCTGCGTACTGATTACTACGTGCAATTATCCTAATTTGATTAGTGGAGTTGTAGTTGAGTGTGCAACCACAAGGTTATCCCAAAGTTGTACTGGTGTCCAAGTCTCCAAGGGTTGTAGCGAGCTATGTATCGAATCGTAAACTCGCTATTATCTTAAGCAATTCTTTTGAAATAGCTGAAAGTTGAAAAGTGATTCCTAGATGTCTTAGACACATGTAATGCATATGTCATCCAAAGCCCATGAAATGCTTCCATTATTGGATTTTACATTTCTGGCTTGTCCACCCTTATTAAAACAACTGCACCTAGAACTAGCTATTCAGTATGTGCCACTCTTCCTGCTCTAGAGAGACACCGTTAAGATACATTTTTCTTTACAACTTTTTTCCATTTGAATGGAATAACAATCCAACAAAAACTCAGTTCACATGTGCATTAGAATTATTCCATTTACAAAGTAAGGCAAAGGATTCTATTTCTGCAAGTTGTGCTCTTGCAAAAGTATGACATCATTTCTTGCCTTTTACTAAGACTCATTCAGTTGAAAATCATGCTTGGGATAATGTCTTTATAGATACCACATCACAATTATAATCAAGCTGAGTATAGATACCTATTTCTCTATATGTGTTGACGTACATCATAAGAGAGTTGGTAAAATGTAAACAGGCATTTCTGCCTCTTTCCCATCATATGTTCGTTGTTTTGTTATATCAAGGTTTCGCGCCTTTTTGTTGTTATGTTAAGAAATCCCATGTTGCAAAATGGACAATTTTTTCTGAATGATTAGCCTTCATCAAACAATGGCAACCCGTAGTTTAACAGGTTATGCGCCCAGGACACGTTTGCTGTTTGATGGAGATGAACGAAAGTGCGAATTGTTGGAGGCCGAGTTCTATGGATATCTGCATATGTTAAAGCTGAAAAGCTAGTTGGAAAAGAACCCACTGAACACTGATAAAAATGTAGATATTTATTCCGAGTTAATTTAATTGCTCGATGACATGAGCTTAGCTATTATTATGAGGGGTGTAAGGGACAATGGCAAGAAGGCCTTAGAGATACTAAGGGAGCATTACATGGGTCAAAGAAAATCCAAGATAACTGCGTTAAATACGGAGCTTACAACTTTAAACAAAGGAACAGATGAAAGCGCCATTGATTATTTGATTCGTGCTGAGGCTGCAGGAGCAGCAGTGAAAAATTCTGGCGAAACTGTTTTGTGATTCACTGCTTATTGCTATGATATTAAAAGGCCTGCCATCAAACTTTAATACCTTCAAAATAGTGGCAACCCAGAAAGATCCACAGTCAACTTTCCAGCAATTTAAAGTTTCTCTATGTGCCTTTGAAGAGAGGGAGCATTCATCTGTAAAAGCTCAGACTGTAATGAAAGTTGAAGCATCAGGTATGTCAAAAAGATCTCATCAAATTACATGTTATCTGTGCAAAAAGATAGGCCATAAAGCTTACGAGTGTAAACAAAATAAGAGGTGGTGTATTATTTGCAATTCTAGAAGTCTTGACACAAAAGTGTGCAGAAAGAAAGGTGATACAGTGAACAATTTTTCACAAGAAGAAGAGCACACAGTAAATTACTATTTTAAGGTGGGAGTAGAGCCAAATGTTGAAATTCCTTGTAATGAGAATGTAAACCGTTTAGTGGATTGTGAAACCACAACACGCATTGTTAATGACTTAGCACAATTTATTTGTTTTGATAAGGATTTCAATTCTGATGAACACTATGTAGAAGTGGCTGATAGCTCTAGATCAAATAATATAACACTTAAGAAAGGAATAGCAAAGGTAGCCTTGCAAGGCACAAATGGAAAGGCTTACAATATTGGATTAGAAGACTGTTTATATATTCCAAGTTACAAGAGAATGGAGCTTCAGTTGAGTTCTCCAATAATGCAAGTTCCTTAACAACAAAAGATGGTACAAAGTTTGAGATCAAAGAGAGAGGCCGATTGTACTACTTCAAAAAATGTGAAGTAGAGCAACTGAAGTAAGCTAAGCATGATTTGGAAAATTGGCACAAAATTTTAGGCCATTGTAACATTCAAGACATATTAAAATAACCAGTTGTTCTAAGTGGCATGAAGCCTGCATGTTGGGAAAAATGACTGAATTTAGATCACGCAGACCTGATGCCAATGCAAAGTCTTCACTAGAGTTAGTTCATTGTGATATATCTGGTCCAATTCATCCTGTGAGTATTAACAGTTTTCAGTATGTGTTAAGATTCACTGATGATTTCTCAGGCCAGGTGATGACATATTTTTTGAAGCAAAAATCAAACACTGTGGAAGCCACCAAAAGATTTTTATCAGATTGTGCACCATTTGGCCAGATTAAGCGGCTAAGAAGTGATAATGGAATAGATTTCACTTCAAAGAATTCTAGGCATTAATGATGGAAAATAAGATACATCATGAGAAGTCAGCTCCATATTCCCCACACCAAAATGGTACCGCAGAGAGAAACTGGAGAACACTATTCGAGATGGCCCGATGTCTGTTGCTTGAAGCAAAATTACCAAAAGATTTGTGGACATATGCCATTCAATCAGCAACTTGCATTAGAAACAGATGTTATAACCAGGGGTGATTTCTAGGGGGACTCAGGGGGGCGGAGCCCCCTGTTAAAATTTCTGCTCATGTTGGGGGGGCTCAGCCCCCCCTAAAACTCTTGCATTGACTTGGCTTTTCAGAGTTTATTGGCCTTGCTTCCAAAGTGCTATGATCAACTGTGCACTGCTATATGGTTATTGAGGCATTTCTTATTGTTGACTATACTATATCAGTGTTAAACTAAATTATTATGTTTCCATCTTTGGAAATATGGGCGTGGTTTTAGCTGGGCCACACCCAAACTATGGGCGTGGTTGTACATAGAGCCCCCCTTGTTAAACTTTTTAGAAATCACCACTGGTTATAACCGAAGATTAGAAATGACACCATTTCAAGCTTTTACAGGGACAAAACCAAATGTGAAGAAGATGAATATTTTTGGAAGTACCTGTTATGCATATGCACAGGATAAACAAAATCTAGACTCAAGAGCAAAGAAAGGAAATTTTATAGGCTATGATAAATATAGTCCAGCCTACTTCATTTATTTTAAAGAAAGTAGAGACATAAAAAGAGTCAAATGTGTGAAATTTGCCAACAGAATTGATAATGAAAAAGATGATGATTATGATGATGAAATGTGTTGCAATAGGAGAAAACAGGCTGCACCAATCGATGCTATAGTAGAGGAGCACAGAATTGAGGAAGGTGAATCAAATGCAGCAGACACAAATGAGACTGTAAGATATCCTCTAAGAGAGAGAAGACAACATGGATACCTCAAAGATTATGTAATTGGGGATGATGTGAATGAAACATTAATCCTTAATATTGACATAAGCAACAAAGATTTAGATAGCCTCAAGACTTATGAGGAAGAAGTAAGCTCTCCAAATGCTAGATATTGGAAAGAAGCAATGGATGATCAGTTCAACTCACTACAAGAAAACTCTACTTTCACTCTAACTCAACTACCAAAAGGAAAGAATATCATTGGAGGTCGATGGGTATACACAGTTAAGCAAAGTGGAAGTCATAAAACAGTCTATAAGGCAAGGTACGTTGCAAAAGGGTACAGCCAAACAAAGGACATTCATAATTATGAAACATATGCACCAACCACAAAAGTGACGTCAGTAAGAACATTCATGCAATTAACAGCACAGAAGGTTTATATTGTGCATCAGATGGATGTCAAAACGGCATACTTAAATGCACCAATCGATTGTGACATTTACATGGAGCAAGCTAAAGGCTATGAGGTTCTTTGTAAAAACAACGAACCCCTTGCATACAAGTGAAACAAATCGCTCTGTGGGCTGAAACAGAGCGGAAGGAATTCAAATAACTTATTGAGCAGAGAACTTGTTGACAGCGGATTTAAGCAAAGTCTAAGAGAGCCTTGTATTTCTGTCAAGCATGATTCTAAGGATATCATTATCCTATTACTATGGGTTGATGATATGATATTAGTATCCAGCATTACATCTTTGCTGGTTAAAGAGAAAGTCTTGTTGCCACAGAAGTTTAGGATGAAAGATTTGGGATACATTTCTCGATTTCTTGGAATCGACTTCGTAGTAAGGCCTGGAAAGATTGAAATGACTCAGAGATGTTATCTAGAAAAAGTCCTGCAAAGATTTAACATGTCTGATTGTAAAGCAAAAAGAACATCAAGTGAAGCGAAGCTAAACTTCTCCGCAAACTCGCCATCATTCGATGCAAGAAAATACCGTGAGGCAACTGGAAGCCTAATTTATGCAATGAGTGCAACTAGGCCAGATACACGTTCTTTTTTTATAAGAAAAAAGTTTATAAGAAAATGAGGCTCAAATCGTCAAAATCTTAAGAAAATCGTAAGAAAATCGTGAGGCTCAATTTCCAAAATTAAGTGTTTTCATAGGCAAAAAAATCGGTATTTCGTCGTTATTGCATTCAAAATGTTAAAGATGGAATTCAAATTCATGTATACAATATTATTAACCATAGTTTAAACCACTATAGCCAGGTTATTTCAGTAAAAGTTAAGAAAAATTTAATAAAAAAATCTCAGGCTCAATTTCGGGAAAAGTTAAGAAAATTGAGGCTCAGGCAAAATAATGATTTTCTTATAAAAAAACGTGTATATCATGGATCATCTCCAAGCTAGCGCAATATGCGCAAAACCCCACTGAAGATCACTGGACTGCCGTAAAGCATGTGCTACGATATATAAAGTGCACTCTAAATTATATACTATCCTTTAGAAAGTCTGAAGATGAACTAGATGTGATGGGATATTGTGATGCTGATTGGGCAGGATCAACAAAAGATAGGAAAAGCACTTCTCGTTATTGTTTCTTTTTGAATAAAAACAGCACCTGCACATCTCGGAGATGCAGAAAGCAATGAGCAGTTGCTTTATCCAGCTGCGAAGCTGAATATGTTGCTATTTCATCCGCCCTACAAGAGGCAAAGTTTGTGATGCAATTGATGAATGAAATGGTTGACAAAAAGGTCATACACAGTGTCAAATTATATGCTGACAACCAAGGAGGGATTGCTTTAGCTAAAGACCGTATTAGAAAGGAAAGATCCGATCATATTGATATCAAGTATCACTTTATCAAATCAGAAATGGAAATGGGAACAATAACATTGAACTATATTCCTACAGAAGACAATGTCGCAGATATTTTCACAAAATTGACAAGTAAAACAATTTGCATATTTCATTGAAATTGATTAGACAATGATTACTTGAACAATATGAACAATGAAAAATTTTTTACTTCATAAAAATGGAAAGAAATGCATGTTTAAGTGGGGGTGTTATAATGTAAACAGGCATTTCTGTCTCTTTCCCATCATATATTCGTTTTTTGTTATAACGAGGTTTCGCGCCTTTTTGTTGTTATGTTAAGAAATCCCACATTGCAAAATGGACGATATTTACTGAATGATTAGCCTTCATCAGGCAATGGCAACCGGTAGTTCAACAAGAGTACTTAATAAAGAAAACCATTCAAGTGAAGTTATTTGACAAAAGAAATCTTATTTAATATAACAAAAATGTTACTCAATTATGATGAAAAATATGCTTTCCATATATATCAATTAAGATGTGTATTTCTGCAAATGGATTTTGGTTGCCTTAAATAGCCAGAAGAGGTGCAATTAACAGAAAAGCTTACTGCTTGAAAGGCAGTAATTAAATTGAGATGCAGGAATATTTAGTGCACAGAGGACACTTCCCACACATGACAAAGTGCTGATATTGATTCTGCAAGCCAGCTCGTTGTAGAAGGCAGCTATAGGCAATTTACTACAGGCTACCTTTGCTTAAACTTTTGTCTACTTTAACTTAAAATGATGTAAAAAGGTACACATATTGGGTGATCCTTCATGGGAAACAGCTGCTTACTTTTCTTGATCAGCCACTTACTCTAAATATTATCGAAAGCTTTGTACCAAGGTTTAGTATTTGTACTCCTCACGCTTTGAAGATATCTAGGGTTGAAGTAGGTATTTGCAGGCAAAAAATTTGTAAATGTAGGCTAAATGTGGTCAAGATTCGAAGTAGTAATGCTTTTAAGACCATGAAATAGCTATGAACCCTATGGAAATCATGTTTTACAGCATATTTACATTCAACATATGATAATGGCTCATGAAAATTGCATAGACCGTTTGAGCAGACTTAGAGATTTATATATATATATAAAGATATAAGTAATTGTTCTGAGGTGAAATGCTGCTGTGGCAAATTGTGCAACGGTCTATGTGGTTGAACAATGCTCCAGCGCAGCTGTCGGGTAATTAAAGGCCTTGAACAGGAAACGTTCGCACACGAAGATATAAATCAGACTTATGATGATACTGGTCAATTTGATGATGAAATTGACTTCAGCACAATGCCTGATATCAAGCCTGGTGCTAGACTCCCCACTTCTGACTTGGATTGGAAACTCGCGAACGATTTCTTCGTCGGTGCACTGCCTATAGCAGATGTAAACAACAATCCTATCAACGTTGTGGTTTCACAAATGAACTTGATAATATATGACCAGCATCTATATAATATATGTTGGTCCTGTTAAGAACTCGAATTTGTCACCTTTTGTAACAAGATACAAAGACTACTCTAAGTCGATGCTAAAATCGTCACTAAAAGCTCTAAAAGTTTCGAATGGTGATCCAAATGAAATTAGATACGTTGCAAAGGCTTTACGATTACAACTGCGCAAGGATAATGTATCATCAAATGTGAGTATTGATCATGACAAACAAATTCAAAAGAATCTCTGGAGTTACGTTAAACAACACATAAAGCTAAGTGCATCTTTACCTCCTACCTGTGATTCCTCGTCATGCACTCAGTTCTTTTGTAGTTTCTTCCGCTCAATAAATCCTTCAAAATCTTTTCAATCCCCTCATGGATTCCTGCTCTTAGTGAGCCTTCAGTCCCCTATGATATATCCCCTCCTTATTATCAGGTTACAAAAACCATTAGACGAATGAAAGCTTCTGGTTCTCCATGCCCCCTCGATAAAATATCTATCATTCCTTTTAAGCACTGCCCTTTTCATCGCTCATATATTACAGCTGTATTCAACACTATTTGGGTTTTTAAAGGCAAATGGTTTCATTGAACATAAAATTCAGAAAGGCTGTCTTCCGCAATTGACTAGTACTTTGACCACACCGCTCAAATGGCTAACGTCATTACTACAGCTAGAATTAAACAAAAGTCGCTTGTCATCACATTACTTGATTTAAAAAACGCCTCTGGTGAAGTACATCATAACCTGATTCCCTCAGTTTTAAGATATCATCAGATTCCGGACCATATTCAACTGCTAAGTTGCAGTCTTCACTCAAATTTTCAAGCTTCTATCATTACTAACTGCTGTCAAACACCCTTTATTAAAGTGGGCCGTTGTGTCCTTCAGGGGGATTGCTTGAGCCCATTAACTTTTAACTTATGCTTTAACACATGCATCCACTATATCTCTGACGAAAAGTTCAAACAATTTGGATTTAGTACTAGTTCCCTCCTTCCTATCCATTGGGTTCAATGTGCTGATGACGCTGCAGTTATAACTGGCTTAGAAAACGAGAACCAAATTCTTCTAAATCAT
The DNA here is from genome assembly GCA_018155075.1 of Cassiopea andromeda. Classification (NCBI taxonomy): domain Eukaryota; kingdom Metazoa; phylum Cnidaria; class Scyphozoa; order Rhizostomeae; family Cassiopeidae; genus Cassiopea; species Cassiopea andromeda. The sequence goes on from WIPJ01002007.1 coordinate 155,423, forward strand.
TTTACAAGATGGTGTACCTGGGCCAACATGATTATTAGAGTCGATAAATGTTCGACATTCGGAATCAGAAAGTCATCTACTGCATCCATGCAGTATCTCCCAAAGTTGTTCATTAACCAGGTTACTGTCCCTACTGTGGATATTGGTAAGTCATTCAAATATTTAGGCCACTTCTTTAATTTCTCAATGGATAAATTTGATCATTTGTCTGAAGTCTTACAGCTTGTTACTGACTTGATGAGAAAACTGGATGACATTCCTTGTCACCGGAAAAACAAACTCTTGCTATACCATCGTTTTGTTCTTTCTAAAGTATCATGGCATTTCACAATTGCGGATCTGGGTAAGACATGGGTAACTGAAAACATAGATAACCTTGTTTCGAAATATATCCGTCAATGGCTTGAGCTACCGATCAGTGCCACCCTTAGCACCCTTGTTTTGTCGAAATCAAAATATGGTTTTAGCCTTGTTCTTCCTTCAACAAAATTTACTTAATGCCAAGTACTTTTTAGAAATGCCCTGAACTAATCTCCTAATAATGACATAAATGCTCTTTGGTGTCATACTAGCTCTGGTTGTAATATACAATATGATCAATATAGCAATACAAAACAAGTTCTCTCCGCTATTCAAAGTGACAATGAAGACCGTATTCATCATGAACTGAAGTCACAAGACTTTGTTATCTCATCTATACTTCTTCAAGGCAGTAAGCATACTCGCAAATTTTGGACTAAAGTTCATCATAATATGCCTAAAAACATCTTTAATTTTATCGTCAAGTATATCAACAATACTCTTGCTACTAAGAAAAATCTCTGCAAATGGTCTCTCTCCACTATATCTGCATGCTCTTTCTGCTTCCAGTCTGAGACTCTCCAGCACATTGTTTCTAGTTGCAAATCCTATCTTCAAGATGGTAGATATACCTGGTGTCATAATTCCATTTTGCTACATATTGCCAAAACCCTCTCATCTATAGCGAATAGCTCATTATACGCAGACCTTCCTATCTTTCCTTCTCCATCTTTAATAACTGGTGATTCTCTTCGACCAGACCTGGTGCTAGTGCTCAACAAAGCTACTGTTTACGTACTGGAACTCACCGTTGGCTTTGAATCCAATATAAAACTAATTAGCGATCGCAAGGCTAATAAGTACCACCCTCTTATTGGTAGCCTCCAGAAATCATATTCGACGGTAAAATTTGTCAACCTTTGTATGAGTGCCCTCGGAATATTTGGAACTTCTTCTGAATCTCTCTTGTCAATGTTCACAGACTTGCATTTTAACGAAAGACTAAGCAAAAGTGATACAGAAAACAATGAACATAGCAGTTAGATGCAACTACTACATCTCTTGTAGAAGAAATAAAAGTTGGACCAGCCCTGAGTTGCTTGACTTTTAAAGACATGGTTATATTAACTCAAATACATTTTCGTAATTGCTTTTCTTTCTGTGTGTGCGTGTGCGTGTGTAACCATAATATACTTAAAATATATTATTATAATCATATATATGTATTACCACAGCACGAACAAGCGGCAACATAATTTTGACATACTGAAAGCTTTTTTCGTCCGACACTCATCAGAGTATGAAAACGTCGGATAATGACCTAAAGGTAAACCGAAATATATATCCAGATGCAGTAAATCTAATTGGCCCCAAGTGTGACCAATTAGGACCTAATAGCATATCTTACGTAAAGAGTCCTAATGAGAATATAAACTCTTTTTGTTTACACAAGACTGGGTTTTGAGTCTTGATGTAAACCGATTCCAAAACACTTAAATGAAAAGACGATCTTCCTTGCCCAATGATCCGAAAATTGTCGTCTGTATATGTATATTTACGAAGTAAACATAGTTGTTTAAGGAAGGGGCTGAAATTGGAAGGTCGCTCAAAAATTTATCACCGTTAGCATCTATTACTAAGAGTTGTAATAAATGTGTATTACTATATTTATGTGTGTGTATATAAGAGTAGATATAACTATATATATATATATATATATATATATATATATATATATATATATATATATATATATATATATATATATATATATATATAGCAGACTAGCCAATTATACACTGTCTTAATTTAGTGAGGTGTATCATTTTATACTTAAAATATATTATAATAATCATATATATGTATTCTTAGGGCATTGTGAAAAAAAGCTCAAAAACTATCAAGGTCCTCTTAATCTTTTCTATTGATGATATTTTGATAATATTTTTTGTGTTTTCGACAATGAGAATGATGCTAAACTATTTTTTGACTTGATTAACTCACAACATCCGAATATTAAATTCACTACAGAAAAGAATACCAACAAGGTTCTGGCTTGCCTTGATGTGTGTATTGATAATAATGATCCTTCTGTTCTCAACACTTCAACCTATCGTAAAAAGACTTTTACTGGATTGCTCACTAATTACTTCAGCTGTACTTCCTTCTTGTACAAAGTAGGGCTCATCCGTACTCTAGTGGATAGAGCTTACAAAAGAAATAATTCTCTATTTTAATTTAAGAATGATGTCAAAAAGCTCACACACATCTTCAAAAAAGAACAATTTCCGAATATTTAATGAATAGGGTAGTTACAACATATCTTGACAATAATGATACTTCTGCACAATCTGATAATAATAATACTCTCTACTTTAAGCTACCATATCTTCCTTTTCCAATTTTGCCTAGCATAAAGTTGGCACATTAATCAAAAGATATTGCAGTAATCTATATATA
>WIPJ01002007.1:165676-184600 GCA_018155075.1 Cassiopea andromeda
ACTTTCACTTTGTGAAGTGGCCTCCTAGCATAATGTCTTGAACTTGTATCCTAAAGTTAGGATATCCTTTCTCTGAATATCATAAAGTTTTGTAGGACATTGCCACAGACATGTGCCTAGGTACATTTCTTACATTTTGGGGGCATCATACCCTCCCATTTGCATATCACTGGATAGCCATTAAAAATTGCCATATCCTCAAAAGAATTCCTTGCTAACTTGATCCAGGCAGATATGAGGAATTTGATACTCTTTAAATATATAGAAATCATGTACCATATGATAGCCCTCCTTCTATACGTTCTGAATATGCAAGAAAATTCCAGGTGTTCCTTAGGGGAGGGTTGTTACAACAGAAAACAACTCACCAAAATCCTTGCATTGGCCTTATATGTACATGCCTTTGTCATCAAATAATCACTCAGTAATCCTCAATATAACCGAAAAATAAAGCTCTATCAACTTATTCCCCCTCTACCTTGATTTTTTCAACCTTATATGAGTTAGGCACTACCTGGTGCAATGAGACAAAAATATGGATTTCAGCTGTTCCTGGTGTTTTCGGCTATATATGTACATAATTGTACGCAGCGTAAGAGGTTAATATTACGGAAATAATTATCTATTTCCAGTATACATTCCCATTAATCATATTTCAAACGTCTGTTAAACTTTTGCAATGCGAACATAGTTTCCGTGTGGTCTTTTGCCTGACTACGCTACCATTTTGACTTTACATAGTGGACCCCGATCACGTGACATAGCGAGCTCTCTAGTCCTATTATCTCTATGGGATTGATCCTCAGGTCTCAGATGGCTGCAACAGAACTAGTTTCTGAAATGGTTGATTCAAATATTGCCTTGGCTTGATTTGTTTGCTATCATGTATTTTACATGTATGGCTTTGAGCCAGGGACTCCAGAGAGGGGCAGTGGAGGGGATCAAGTGCTCCTCCTGCCTTTCATTTGGAGAAGTAAAACTGCCATTTGTGAAATGCAATAGAATACTCTGCAGACATTAATAGAATGCAGCAAAGTTCAAATAAGCTATGTAAATAAGTAATATACGATGGGAAGAGGGGTGCTGTATAAATGACTGTGAGAAATATAAGCCCTGCCATTAGCTGAGACGAATTGTCCCAAAGAGGCCCCTTGGATCCCAAAGAATTGCCTCTGCTAGGCAGTGTGTCAAAGAATTGCCGATGCTAGGTCTCGCTAGTTCAGGGGTGGGCAAACTTTTCAGAGCAAGGGCCCCATTCACAGATCCTAAGTTTAAAGGGCCACACTTAGGGTGATCACTAGTGTCTACCTATGAAAAATCCCTTTTCTATTCCTGATTTTTCTTGAAAATGCAAGCTCTTGGATAGCTCATTTATTTATGTAGATGTAGAAGTACAAGTCAGAGTTGGAAGCCCCTTACATGTCACAGATCTTTGGTGATTGCTTGAATCTCATGTGGGAAACATTCTTTCCATAGCCATTTTGCTGAAAAGTGGGGGCCTGGGGGCTTGTCTTCAAAAATTGTATTGAGGTAATGCCCTATAGAACATCAGAAGATGCCCACTTGTAGTATAGCATGTATTTGTTTCATCATTGATATTCATGCTGAGAATGCGAGGCTGATCCTTCAACCTGATTTCATTGTATTTTGAAGATTTAGAATGAAACTAGCTGTTATATAATGCCCACTGTGTAGGCAAACCTGCAAATTAGCCTTGGAAAAATAAGAAATGCCCCCACTTGCATGCATGGATTGATGACATCACATGTTGCTGTGAAGGACCATGTGACCCCCTGAGGGGTGTGGTTGAATTTCAGAGCAAAATTGTTGATCAAATTTGCGAGAAATGATAGTGAAAAGATGATTGCAAACCTATTGCCATTGAATAGGCCTATTGCTCTTGAAAGTGTTCCGCTTAAGATCGTCACTTCCTGTATACGAGATTTGCTATTTACTTTTGTAAGCGGTAATAAGTATGTGGACAACAAGTTTGGTAAGGACTTTCTTCCTGAATTAACCGTTACATTTCAGCGCACTGCCCACATGACTAACATAATAAGTATTGTCAGAATTAAGCAAAAGTCTACTGTCATTACACTCCATGACTTAAAAAATGCATTTGGTGAGGTCCATCAGAACCTGGTATCTGAAGTTCTCAATTATCATCACATACCTACTCACATACAATGCTTAATCTAAAGTTTATACACAGATTTTCAAAAATGTATTATTACGGACTCTTTTTGAACTCCCTTTGGCGCAGTGGGCGGAGCCGTTCTCAAAGGGGGTTGCTTAAACCCCTTGACTTTGAACCTATGTTTCAACACTTTAATTCACTACATCTCTGATCGAAAGTTTCAGCAATTTGGCTTCTCTATTGGATCTCTCCACCATGTACACTAGTTTCAATTTGCTTCAGTTTCAATTTCGCAATGCATAATCATATGTCGGAAGTCTCAGATATTTTTTCTAAATTAATGAAGAAAATTGACTGTATCCCTTGTCATCCAAAAAACTTCGTTTGTGCCATTGTTTTATACTCTCAAAAGTGTCATGGCATTTTACAATTGTCAGTCCTAGTAAGACATGGTTGGCTGAAAACGTTGACAATTTTGTATCTAGCTACATCCATCAATGACTAGAGCTACCTATCAGTTCCACTCTTAGCACTCTGGTATTGCCAAATGCTAATTACGGTATAGGCTTTATTCTTCCGTCCACGAAATTTATTCAACGCCAGACAGTTATAAGAAACGCTCTCAAATTATCTCCAATCCTGGACATTAATTCACACTTTGGGCTCAGATGAGCTTTGGTTGCAGTTTTCAATGCGGTCAGTTCCAATACACAAAGCAAGTATTAAATGCCATACAAAAGGATAATGAAGCTTGTATAAGTCATGAATTAAAATCTCAAGGATTTATTATATCTTCCATCCTTACTCATTGCTAGTCAAAACTTGTAGCCTATTGTTAAAGGTACAACAACGCATGCCTAAAAAATTTTCAATTTCACAATAAAATATCTTAGTAGCACCCTTGCTACCAGGAAAATCTCAACACATGGACCATCTCACAGTCATCCGCATGCTCCTGCCTAAAGGCTGAAACCCTTCAATATGTTGTCTCTAGTTGCACAGTCCATCTTGAAGAAGGTAGATACACCTCGCATCACAACTCTGTACTTTTCTCTCTAGTAAAAACCCTTTCATCCTTGTCCAATTGCTCAATATCCACCGATCTTCAGTCATTTTTATCACCAAGCTTCATGACAGGATATTCTCAGACTAGACCTTGCATTGGTTATTGATAATTCTTCACTCTTCATCATTGAATTGACCGTAGGGTTTGGATCTAGTATACAAATCAACAGTGATCATAAAGGACAAAGTATAATTCTCTAATATCTGACCTCACTCCTCCTTACTCTAAAGTCACATTCGTTAATTTATCAATGACCACCTTAGGAACTATGGGTAAATCATCCATTTATTTAATAAGCATACTAGATGATTTAAAAGTTTAACAAAACCGCATTAAACATCATCATCAAGAAACAAATGAATATTGCGATTTACTGTACCTATAATGTGTTTTGTTGTAGAAACAAGTCGTGGAAAAATCCTGATCGTTTGGACTTTTAATTAGATTTTAACTTTTTCTCTTTCCTTTCTGTACATTCTATAGTTTTTTCTGTTTCACATGTTGTACCAGTAGTTAGCCAATATTACACTACCTATATTTGGTGAATTTGAGCGAGGTAGCACAGTGGTTATAGTGCATGGTTCCCATGCGGAAGGACCACGGTTCATGCCCGACTCAACACCCTGACTGAACACTCGCTCACTGTTCACCCAGCAGCAAATAGGTACCCAGAGGGAAAACTGGGGAGATTGAGGTTGTGCAAGGAACTGGTAGAGTTTGCCACAAACAAATCAAACAGATATTGTGCAGCAAGTCCATTTATTGATTTGAAGACTATGATTTGTGATTCAAACTTAATCATCTCTTTAATTGTTTTCGAACTTAAGGTTTCAAGTTAATGCTTGCTAGGGGCATCATAATTGCTGCCTGTAATGATACTGGCAGCCCGATTTTGAAGCTTCTGTAACTGCTTGATCTCGGTAGTGCTACGAATATTCCACACAGAACAGCAGTAATGGAAGTAAGGGTCAATGACACTAGCATAGAGAGTTTTAACTGCATGAAAAGGAGGATATCTTTTGCATATTTAAACATTCCTATATATCACGAGACTTTTTTAGATGTGTCCTGGATTTGTTTGTTCCAGTCAAGGGAATTCTGGCTGTGAACACCTAGGTACTTTGTGCATTGAACAGCCTCCATAGTTTCATTGCGGATTTGCAGATTTAGCTGCTTATTCTGATTTTCTAAGGCAGCTTGCTTATGCTTTGTGGCGATATTCATTGACTGAGTCTTTCCCACATTCAGAGAGTCTGTTGCCATTAAGCCACGCGCATAAAGCCTCTAAATCTTTATGTTGTCTTGCATTTATGTCAGGAGTATTGCACAGGCCAAATTTTAAGCTCAGAATGTTCTTTGCATTCAGATGAGTGATTCTGATGGGATTTTTTGCCGCTGGTTTCAAAAATCATATCCGCTTTTCGCCATCACGTCACGTTTTCTCGCTATCGGCTATTTAATTTTTTGCGACTTTGACGAATTTGACCATTAATGTAAACATTTCTTTCAGAGCTTGCTCCTTCTTTGAACTGCAGTTGGCTGTTCTCGCAAATACATTTGAATTGTTTTGTTGTTTAAAGTTAATTAATGAGCTTTCTATGAAGATTGCATGTTTGGGGAGGGAATTTGAGGCATTTTAGTCCATATTTTCGTGGTAGTATATAAACAAGGGTGTGGGGAATCAAAATATCAAAATTGCTAAGAGAATTGCATTTCCAGGCCACCAAAATGCACGAGGCAAGGCTCTTACTTATTTCTGCCATGAACAGTACATTTTCAGTAGTATTATAAGTATAATATCCAGCCTCCAGTGTGGAGTGGCCCAAAAATTTACAAAAGTGCTCCAATTGGCAACTAGGACCTGAAGTTGCCTGTCTGTAGGCTTGTACAAATGTCACCAGCTTACATAGAAAGAATGATATTGTCATGTTTTGATATCTGTCATACTGTGAACTTTCTTTTTTCAGCTTTAAAACGTTTTCCACACAGTCTTTTCTATGCTTAGTTGAAAAAGGAAAACATTGTGTAAAATTTCATTTTGAACTGTGTAATGAATGCCACCCTCTAAAAAACGTCACTTTCTAATGGACACTGCACCATGAAATTCAGTTTTTTAAAGAACGCCGCTGTGTTCTTTAGCGGAAATGCGGTATTATAGGTTCAGATAGTCAAGGATGTACTGTATAGAGCTTTATCAAGGTATAAATTATGTTGTAGATGGTGTTAGTTTTCAAGTCCATTTGTGGAACCTATGACAATTAGAAATGATCTGTTTTGAATATACTATATGAAAATTAACTAATTGTCGGTGATATCAGAATTTATATTTTTGAAATTTTTATTTTTTAAGTCCTGTGAAATACAACTTCATCAAGGCGAAGTATGAAATGCTTGCTTTCGTTCACCAGCTTCCCATAACAGATGATGTTTCTATTACAAATTTAAGCAAGGTTTGTCTATTTCGCCATTCTAATGTTCATTTTCTATTTCTCAATGAAGATGTGAATCAATTACCCTACAGCTCATGGATTTGTGTAAGGGGTAGAAGCTCAATGAAGTATGAGGCTTAGTTCAATTATTATTGTCCAATTTCATTGCTCATCGCATAATTTGGTAGTGTATCTTGTCATATTCCTCTTTACTGATTAAGGTAAATGGCAAGTGCAGGACTGGCATACACGTTTTTGCATCCAAGATAGACTTTTATAAGAAAGTGAGACTCAAAATCTCAAAATCTTGAGACTATTGCAAGGCTCAGTGTCCAAACTTGTTTGTTTGTTTACCAAATTCGCTATTACATCATTATTACATTCAAAATGTTAGAGATAGAATTCCATTTCGAGCATGCAAGATTAGCAAAGGAAAAGTAACCGATTTTAACCAGTTTGTTCCAGTTAAAGTTAAACAGCTTTTATAAAAGCCTGAGGCTTATTTTCAGGAAAATTTAAGGAATTGAGACTCAGGCAAAAAAAGATTTTCATATAAAGTGAGAGCTTTATTGGATTGTAGCAAACTTTTGTTGTTCATTTCTGAGATTCGTATTCTATCCAATGAAAACTTAAGCATTTGATAAAAAAGCTTTCATTGTTTTAGCAATTGTACTCTGCATCAAGGACAGGCAATCTGGAAACTTCGTTGCGACTAATCTCTTATGGTGCACAGACAAATTTTTTTCATCCTGTAAGTAGCATTCATTTGTTGTAGAGAGTCTTTACCTAGCATTATACAACTACAATGGGATCATCATTTAACAAACCCAGTATACATATAATGAACTACCCAGTATAAAGAACAAAATGTTTTGTCCCTATAATTTTGCCCAGCAAACTCCTTAGAAGTTCTTTTCGTATAGAGAACCTAGGATATAACAAAGCTTGAGTTCCCGTCATCGTAATTGCATTTGTTATAGCAACTTTTTTATTCCTGTAATGAAAGTGGAGGTAAGATCTGTGGAAAATTTAGCACCTTGTCAATCATTATTATATTTATAACTAGTTCAAAAGTACTTGTGGATTGATCAGAAATGAATGCCATAGTGATTTGCAAGTGAAGTATAATTGCTACTCTGTCAAGGAAGTAAAGACACAATTGAAATCACTAAAACTCTCTAACACTGCAATATGTAAAGTAAAATTTGTCCCTTGGCTTCTAAGGACACCAGCAAGTCTCACATATCATCTGTCGCATGATGGTATCTGGTCCCCCATGCCCCCTTAACAAAATCTCTATAATTTGCTTCAAGTGCTGCCCATACCTACGTTCAAAACTAACTGAATTTATTCACCACATGTGATAAACAAAAACGTTCCTACTGTCTGGAAAAGGGCATTTACCATTCTTGTATACAAGAAAGGATTTCCTGATGATTCCTCAAATTGTAGACCCCTAAGCCTTCAATCAGTGCCATTAAAGATCCTTACCGATAGAGATACCTTATATGATTTTCTTAAATGGAATAATTAAATTGGGCATGCCATACAAAAGGGCTTTACAAGCAAATTATCTGACACTCTAGAGCACACTGCACAAATGGCTTATATGATAAACAAAGCTCACATCAAGCAAAGGTCACTTATGGTTGCACTTCTTGACCTTAACCCTGTATAGCCCAAATATATATTATGGATTTTCCTCGTTTTCTACAGTAGTCTGTTTTAGACGGCCTAGAATTTCATTGGTTCTACTTAGGATATTGAGATTTTTAGGAGATGCTTTCAAGATATATTTAAATCATAAGTAGTGACTATTTTTGTGATGTGGTTAGAAATGCCAATGCAGGGGGCTTGTAACACCAAGAGCAGTGTCCCTAAAACCATTTTATGCTAGTTGTAAATCACCATAAAAGCCACTACATAAAGACGAAAAATATTTAGATGTTTTAACAAAAATGAATAAGCAGTAAGAATCAACATGATACCTCATTTCTTATGGTTGGGATCAAGGAAGCTCCAAAAGTTGTTGATTGTCGTGAAGGGGCATGACAATAAATTTGAGTTTTATTTTGGAAATGAAAGTCCATAATCAGCGTTTTTGCTGTTATTTCCTTATTATTTTATCTATCTTTGACCATCATATGTGAGATAATAAACAATATCATTATAATGCACTATTTCACCAAATATTTTTCTATATGAATTATAGTTTTGGGTGTTGTGACGTAATAATGACATCATACTGATGTCATTCCATGATTGTCAAGTCACTGGAAGCAATCATCTAGAGCGTAATTGTTTCTCAGATTTGCTGAATTCAGAGTCATTTTCAGATAGATATTCGTAATCAAAGTAAAATTATCCCTAAGAACTCAAAAAATAATCGCACAAATAATGAAACAATTTTTAGAGCTGCCATATTGGACCTGCCTAAAATCCGAAAGTGCATCGTGGCAAATGCAATGAAGGCCTAAGCATCTAGACAAAAAGACACGGATGCTAAACATGCGTTATTGTTGTGTAAATTAGTCTAACGGCAGCTTAGAAGGAAACCGCTGACCAGAAAATCGCCAGTACATCTCAGGGCTGTTATATTGGCCACTGTGATTTTAGAACGCTTTTGGTGAGGTATATCATAAATTCATTCAAAGAGTTTTGGAGTTTCACTACATCCCAGATGAAGTCCACCAATTGATAGTTAGCCTTTACCAAGACTTTCATTCTTTGTCATATCTAAAGACTCTGCAACTCCTTTTATTCCTGTTAAAAGGAGTGTTCTGCAAGGTTATTGTTTAAGTCCTCTACTGTTCAATTTGTTTTAACTCTTTATCCAACCTGTTAAGCCTGATAATTCTAAGCAACTAGGCTTCTCTCCAGTTAGTGAGCGTGGTGCAATGTTTACTCCAGTCCATTGCTGCAAATTCACCGATGATGCTGCTGTCACTTTAGCTAATGAGAAGGAAAATGAGCTGCTTTTAATCTGTTTCACGAGATGATGCTAATGGGTGAATATGAGTGCCCGATTTGATAAATGCTCCACCTTTGGAGTAAAGAAGTTCTCTACTGAATACCTTGGCCAATTCTTTGATTGTGAAATGTCCAACTATTAAAAATCAAAGTAAAACTTGTTTGTGTAAATGGTAAACCTGCACGAGACTGGACTTTGCTGCCAACAATGCATTTCCAAGTGCTACTTTTAATACTCCTCCTCACTTAAACTGCAGTTCATATAGTAAGATCTCTAAATGTCCTTAAACTCTGTTACCTTCTAAGTGCTTGTAAACATTAATAGTTAAACAAATGCTAGAAGATAAAGAAAAATATCAACACTATCTTGGGAGGAGATGTTCCAGAAAAATCACTCCCTGCAACTCATCTTTACTACAAGTGTCCTTAAACTCAAATAAAATCCATTAAAATAATACGACTAGACATCGTTATCCAGTTTGCATTTTGGAAGCAGTCCAATGTTTTTGCAGCATGTTTTCAATATCGGTGAAACTACTATGACTTTTTATTTTCTATTTTGGTGGGAAAGCTATAATCACAAAATGGTAAAATCACATCAATAAAAATGAAATTGTTTGACCAGGTGAATGTACATTTATGTCATTTTGCTTGAGTAGAGAGTATAATTAATAGAAAGTGGATAAAAACAGAACAGAAATTCTAGATAATGTAGATACATTCAAAAATGGATGGCACTGAATTTCCGGGGGGAGAGGGTAGTACTTTAAATAGGTGTTTCTAGTTTGTGAGAACGCTCCATTTCCAAGGAATCTTTCTATCAATTTTCAATCTGGGCTAATCCACAAGGCCACACCATGTGTTGAAGCTAGTTAATGTGTTTCTTTTAGGGGGACACACCCCTGTATCAAAGAAAGTGAAGCACCCTCTCTGACATTGTCCAAGATATTCGAACGTGCTATATGTACCAATCTAAATTTCCTAAATGGTCATCATCGTCTTCACCATCTTTGGCACAAGCCACCTCTCTTTCAGATACTGCTGTCTTCGGCTCGAACATGTATGGCTGTATGTGAAGCATACTTCCACCATCAGACGTTGAATCTGAGCCGCATTCCGAATCTGAGTAGCCACTAGAGGCAGTGCGAAACGAATTGTCACTATCTGAGGATGCCATGCTGTACGATTGTGCCTTCGATGTTATTCACGTCTTCTCTGTGTGACGGCACGGAAATTGGCGCGCGCTCTTGATTGAAAATGAGGATGCATCTACCGGGGACTTTTTATATCGATAAAAATAGCTATTTGAGATGAAATTTTTGAAAGTATTGGCCTCAGCCAGATCATTGAAGATTAACAGGAGTAAGTCATGTAAATAATAGAAAATTTCAAATATTTGTGTTTCTTGCACTTTAAAAGCTTTCTTAGGCCCTCAAAAATATAGTGTTGAGCTTTCAGAACGTTTTGAGCAAACGAGTACTACATTGTTATTAACCACTTTTCTATAGAATATCATGTATGTACTTCTTTACAAAATTTCTTTCATAAGGTACAGGAGCTAGTTCTAGTTGGAAAAATCACGGTGGGCCATGGCTCCTGGGTGTGAGACAGAAGAAGGGGGGCTTGAGGCGTCCTCTCAAAATTTCTTTGACCACGCCCATTTTGCCCTAAGAACGTGCTCTTTTTGAGTGCAGAGATTGACCTTTCATACTCAAAAAGGCTGTGTAATTGAAAGAGTAAAAGTGAAGGAGAGCAGACCAAATGACAAAGACAGAAGAGCACTGGACAATAACATAGCGGAAATACAAATACAAGATCTTCATTAGCATTTAGAAATTTACTATTAGTTGATGCTTACATGCAAAGCCAAAAGTCACACAGAAAGCTATAGAGACGTTTTGTATAAGTAAGTACAGTAGCAGTCCCGAAGTATTATGTTCAATCTTTGTACACCTTCCTAAGTCGTGAGTATTTGCAGTAAGCAATATAGTCAAAATTCAAAATTTTGTACCTTTGCAGAAAAGTGGGGTCAAGAAAAAGTTTGGAGGAAGCGTGACCCCTGGCCCCCTTAGAACCGCCACTGTTAAGGAAGTGCTTTGGACTCATATTTTGGAGAAAATTCAAAGTCTCGTGTTGAAAACTATTATCAATAGAAACTATTAACTGTAAACAAATGTCCAGGAATCTCAATTGTCCCTTGACAGCCCAAACTTTCTGCATGAATTTCCATCAGTTAATATTTCTTTCCATTATCACACTAGTTAATATTGATAATTCCTTCTCGTTCAGCTTCACTGCCAATGAAACTTCCCGACTATGTCAATAGATAAACTTTCCAATCCTAATGGTACTACCTACAATGTCTGCCAACAGTCTTGAGCAGTTCCTGTTTTTTATGCTGTAGATGAACTAAAAAATCCCCTACCCTGTACAACAATGTTGTTTGAAGGTTGGTAGGTTTAGTACTGGTGAGAGAAATGATGTCTTTCCAAATAGCTAAGGGCTTCAGCTATTGATTCAACATTGTATCAAGGAGGAAAGGGGCTCACAATTGTCATTTCTGCGGCGAAAATGGGACGGAGTGGAAAGTTCCTAACACTGTGTGGGTGTTCTAAGGACTTTTGGCAGACATTGTAGTTTTTATATAAAGTGGCTTTAATCTTTCAGGCACTTCTGTGTTGTCCGTTTCTTTAACTTCTATGTCACTTTATTGTGATGTCTCCTTGCTGTATTCAGCCATTAGTAACATAAGGGACTTTCGGAATAATCAAAATGTATATATGCAGTTCTAATTTGATTCATCTATGCCTGTGCAATACCTCTGACCTGCCTTTAGGTCACAGAAGTAGTTAAAATATTGCCAACTTATATAGTCAAACATAGTGATTCACAGATGAATTTTTGTATATGATGTATTTATGCTTTTGCAACACCACTGGCTCGCTTTTAGTTCACAGAAATGGGTATAATATTCCCAACTTATGTAATTGAACATAGTTATTCAGTGTATTTTTGCACGTGATGATGTCATTGCAACAACAGCTCCTGTCTTGCGAAAAGGTGAGAATGGCGACCTAGCATGAGGTCGATTTTGAAGAGAAGGAACTGGGAATATCAGCGGATGTATGCAAGTGAGAACAAAGGCACTTTAGATCATGGGGTTTCATGACCGTCTATACAACATATATCAAATTTTAGTTTTTTTCTCGAACTTCTCTTTAAGGTACAATTTGTTACCCATTAACCATTTTTGCAGTTTTTCCATATCATTGCTAATACCTCATTAAGTTTATTGATATCAAGCGATTAATAGCACATGAGTATACTTTGGATATTATATGTCTAAAGTATGCCTATACGAATTTCTACATCACCTCTTCCGTTGCAGTCCATGTCTAGATACACATGACCACACGTGTAAATACCTGCACATACAAAATCTTCAGCGCAAGTGAAAGGTCATCTGTGCCAATATCATGTTCGTTACACAATTGCTTGTGCCAAGCACAAACTTTCTTGTACCAACTGCAACTCTAGTTACTGTCACCATTTGCTCTCATTACTCTTTGTTATCATGTTTTGTTGTAAATGAGACACAAGACCTACCTCAGCTGCAGAAAACTCTATTGTCGTCCGCGCTAGTGTTTTGGATATATGGATCGTAGATCATACACGCATCTCCAGATAGTTCATGGCGACGGTTCTTGCAGAAACGGTTGCATGTGCAGGTAGATGTTTTTGGGATATTATATTCAAGGCATGAACTGCCTTTATTAATTAAGAAGCTGCCCAAATAGTTGAACTTCTCTGCCAGCTTAATGTTGGCCCAGTCAAAGTGTCAAGTACATTCTGCTTTAGCTTTACTATTGATAGCCAATAATCAGCCCTTTGGCTTTGCGTTTGTCGTTTAGCTCAACAGAGAAGGGTATTTGGCATACCATTCTCTTTTTTTTTGTATGCTCACTTTTCAAAATCAAGATGTTAGCCCGATTCCTTAATTACGTCAACGGCAATGTTAAACACTGCAAAAACAACGCATTTTAGGAGAGTGCGGACCAGATACATTTGGATTGCAAATACCAATGTTATGCATCTACTAAATTATATTATTTATGAAAGATCAAATGTCTCAGTTAGACGTTTTGGTTACACTTTTAAATAAGAAATCGGCATATAAGTTGCCTAGTACTAGACATGCTAATATATAAGAGGTTTTTAGAAGTACAGGGAATATGGTAAGAAATGCAAGTTTAGCTCTATAGAGAAGAAATAAAAATGTAGCCAGAAGCTAAGAAACCTTTTGCACTAGGCCTTGAGCCAGAGTGCTTATAGAAAGCGTGCATTTGTGTTGGGGGGAAGGGTAGCACGATTTAGACGTTGTAGTTTGGGAGAGGGGTCAAAAGATGTAATTCTACGTCTGACAAGGGGGAGAAGGGGTTAAAATTGCGATTTTTTGTGGACGTCATAGGTGTATAAAGCCTAAGAGAATTAATAGTTACTGCTAATGATAGTTATAGACCTCTGTTGCTGTTATAGGATATGGGAAATAGCCCATTGCATGCTGCAGCAAAAGCTGGTCAGGGCACCCAAGTTGAACTACTTATTGTCAATGGTGCAGATCCAAGTGCATTGGATTCCAATGGAAAAACAGCAGCAGAAATTGCGATGTATGTTTCACATAAATGTTTATACTTTGTCTTGATTCCATGATGGAAATAATATCTTCAAAGTGAATGAAGAGTCTTTAGCATGTAATATATTTGCATATAACCCATTTGTACCCTAAGAGTGTGATTGTTATGAGTCAAAAGGTTTGCTTTAAATAATACCATCGTTGTTCTATTTAGCTTATTGTTTGAATAAATATTAGAAAACAGACAATCAATAATATTTAGCAAGAGTTTGGTCTCCATAAAAGGAATGTTGTTTTTTTATAGTTGTCAATTGTGTAAGGTTTGTTTTGTTAATTTGAATTACTGATTGTAATGTTAATTGTTTTTAGTACTGTCATAGTCATTTCTGTTATATCTTAGGGAGGAAGGCCATACTGACATTGGTTATAGAATCATTGAGCACATGTATGAATTGACAGATAGACTAACTTTCTATCTTTGTGGAAGAAGACCAGGTTTGATGCCACCTGTTTATATTTAGCGTGTGGTTTTCCAGGGTTTGCAATCCATTTTTTACGAGTTACAAGCTCGGTTTGTTTTGGCTCTTAGTAGTGCTTTTGTACTTGGCCTTTGTGACATGTAATGACTTTTATTCTGTTATAGTGAATATTTCATGCTGTCCATCATGATGTCAATTTTATTCTAAATCTTATATCCAATGAGTAAATGCTATTTACTATGGCCTATGGTTTTATATCTAGTTGTGTCAATGCTTCTATGATCTTTTGGTCCTCATTATTTGATGTACTGCCTCTGAATAAGTTTCCTTTGTTAGCCATCAGTGACTCTATATTTCATTAATATCTTATGCTGACCTTTTTGAAATTTTAGATCACAAAAATTCTATAAATTATTACATTCCTGCTCTTGCGGACAGGTTCGTTTTCAAATTCCTGTGTTCTTTTTTGATGGTATATATGAACCAGCTTCTAACTGTCATATTTTGTACAATAGTTAGACATTACGGAAATGTAGAGAAGTGCTATTAATTCAATTCACTACATTTTCATGCAAATGCTACAGCACAAGCGAAAAATTACCTGTAGCCACATCACTGTCATCTGTGTAGTCGCACTTGTCAGATATGAACTTCCTGTATATTGTTGTTTTCTTGGCCCTCCTTGAAGCTACTGGTCACTAGTTTCTCATGTTGTGCATTATAATATTTCTGGCATAGCACCTGTGTAGATATTACTTTTGCGTCATGTTTGGCATCTCAGAGACTATGCATCATAGTACGTGGAGCTCAAAATAGTTTAGAACTATGGCTTGTTCCAAATCGAGCCGAAATAAGGTTTGACATTTGTTGCACACTTTTCATCAGAGCATGGACTGCATTATGTTGTTTGGAGAAAATGTAGTAGATTGTGGAGTAATTCAATTTGATATATTTTGAGGAGAGGTCCAATCATTAGCCTACCAGATGTTTGCTTTCAAGTATAATGAAGTAAACAGATGCACTCCATAGACGAATAACCATATGTAAATTACATTTGTATGAAAAATTTAGAGAATCGTATGTGCCAGTGTAAGGGCAGTTTCAGTATTTTCCAAGACTGGATACTTTTATGTTGTATGTAGGAAAAAATTAGAGCAAGTATGCATTGCAAATTTTTGTTTTAGATATAAGTTCTATTGTATTTTCTCTCCCTAGAGGTTTAGAGACAACGCCCTTTGCACAAGAAGCCAGACTTAAATTGGAATCGGTAGGTCTCCTTTGTATAGTTTTTCTTTTTACATTTGCTTTGCTTTGATAACGCTTGATAGCTGCTCCTGCTGCTTGGCAGAAGGAAGTTTGTCAACAGGGGGTAGGAACTCAAGAAAACAGCAGTTATAGCTTTGGACAATCGATAAACATAACCCATTAGGATAGTAGAGAATTGTTATAGATTGTGGTGATGTAGTTAGTGCCAGCAAAGGGTATGGGCAAGCAAAGTCTTCCGTTCTACAAAGTGCCAAAAGGCAATACACTGATTGCAAAACCTGAGAGGGACACATGAATCAAGGCAATTCATAGAGATGGTTGGAAGTCTTGGTCTCCAGAGCACATGTCTTGAGCAAAAATCTAAGGGGAGCATTTTGCTAAAGGTGCAGTCATCTTTCATATGCGTTTGGGATTCAAAAAATAGCTGATGTTGCCTTCAAGAAATTTTGACAGGAGAATGTAAAGATAAATGTGGGACAGAAAATTTGGCTTTTTCAGTGGCAGATGTTTTCTTAATCCTGGAACTATTGTGCTATTGCATAGTTTTAATGTGTGTTCCCTTGCTGTCAAAGCAGGCCAATGAATCATAAGCTCCAAACTGGATGCTACCTACTTCTAATTTTAAGAAGCAGCCCAGATATCGCTTGATTGCCAACCAGAAAAATTAGTAAGAAGTTTAAATCAGAAATTGAAAACGGCTAAGAATGACTACCTATGCATACAAAAATGCAATGCATATTTTGGAATATTTGCAATCATATAGTTAAGAGAAGAATGCCCAAGGCAGAGACATGCATTTACTCAATATGATTTGAACTTTGATGACAAAATTGAAATATAAAATGGAAGTAGGGTAAATGAAATCAGAAATGAATTCAAGAAATGAAGACGTTTTCAAGGCACATGAAATTGAAAGAACTGAAAGCAAAAAGGTATGGCTACATAGCAGCATAGCAGTTTAGTTCCTGACTCTGTTCAAACGTTTATAAGAATATCAAACATTAAAGTGTTTTTCTAGGGTTTTGATTTAGTTATTGTCAAGCCATGCTTGCTGACATTGGCATTAGGAGATGATTTTTTACTTGTTTTTATGAATCGTAGATATATGTTGTTTAATAGAGATGTAACATACAGGTATGGTTGAAGCCTTCTGTTATTACAAAGATTTATATGTGACAGCTACCTGAAATTGCTACAGTAATGCTAAGACTTATTGTTAGGAAAAGCCATGTAGAGATTCTCCTCAATCTACGAGGGTCAATTATGCGGTGTCAGTGTTTCTATCATTAACTGGTCAGAAATATTCATTGATATGCCAGAGTCTATAGGGTGTTGGGAGCTGCCTTTAAGTTTAAAAATTTTCAACTTTTTGAAGTGATCACAGAATTTGCAGACAGTCTGCGACTGTCACAGATATTTGCTGATTTATGTTTCCTTATATAATTCTGAAATGCAAAAGATCAATGCAGTCAAAGGCAGTCACTGACCTACCGTCACAGATGATATGAAACAAAGCATTGTAGTACGCTAGAATAATACAAGCTTGTGGCTGTTTTTGCTTCAAAGTAAAAGATGGTATCGTAGTCTGGATGTGTTTGAGTCTATACAAAACTAGTCAGTGCCATCTGCTCCAGATATGCGAGGATCATTGTACTGCATTGCTGTTCTAATTGATGCATCACGTTTATGCGTTCTTGAGACTTGTTTAGAAGCTGAGGCAGTTATTCTACCACCACAAAGAACCAGCCATGTATGCGACAAAGATCGCTTCCTTCTTATTTCTCAAGATTATCAAATGATCTTTGATAATTTGTAGTGGAATATTTTTGTTAGAGGGTCTTTCCATATTCTATCTGCTCCTCCTCTTCCATTTTAGTAGCTACTGGATCAGACGTGCTAAACATAGGCTCAGGAATGACATTCTGTTCAGTTTGAGTATCACTGTCTTTGTCGCTATCATTCTGGCAAGAAAGTGATTTGTCATCACTTGCTGATTGAATTCTAGTGCAATCTAAACGTTTGAACTTTGCAGCATGTAGATGCAACCATGTCTGAGCTTGCATCCCTGCCTCTAATGTTTTTGGAAGCGAATCTCTTTTTTACTGTTCGAAAAACTAATGACTTGTTTATGGCCAATTTAACTGATTTGTTTATTGCCTTCCACGAGAAGAGTTGATTGGAGCATGCTATTGGTTGATTAAGATTAAAATGAACAGCTGCTTCTAACATTAGCAAAGGTGCTGCAGCATTCATGCAAGAATACCCAAGCCCTGCTATGCATGTACGTTACCGTGCGAGAACGAAATGTTGTGTTCTGTGTAAGCAAACCCAGACTCTAGGTCTTGGCGACAGAGCGGAAATGATGCACGCCTGCGCACTGGGGGCTCGAAAATCGAAGGATGGAATACAGCAAGTCACGTTGTCAAAATTCTGATCTAGGGAAAAAAAATTAAATGTTTCCCATCGTAAAATGCATTTTTGGGCCATTTATGGAGACCTAAGATTAACAAAATGATACACAAATTGTTTAGTTTTCTTTCGCCATTCTATTAAAGGCGAAAAAATTCACATTAAAGAAACTTCTTTTAAAATACAGAGACGAATGAAATGGGTGGTTACAGCTCGAGGCTGACAATGTCGAAATGGTTATGTCACAAAAGTCCCAAAGATAAGGCCGTTTTTCAGTTGATAAGGGATTTTATTTTTTCAACTAGTGCTTTAGGGATGCCTCCGCCATATATCAAGAGTTCTCAAAAATCCAGAGTTGTTCCTACGTGATATGATAAAAATAACAAAAAAGTTACCTTCTGCAGAACGAACCTAAGAGTCTTTCGGACCGCTCCATAAACAGCAATATTTGAAGTATGATTTTTATAACCAAAAAACTGCAATAAGGTCTCAAATGAATCATCCCAAGATTAACCACGATGCATAATTGTCGATGTCTAGTTGCTGTCGTGATATCATTCGCAGATTGCGAATTTTTGATTACCACAGGGTGCAAATTGAGTTCTACAGGGAAATTACCGTTATTTTTGAGTTCCACAGGGATTTTCCGTTGCTTTCTTGAATCGTATTGCAGAAATAACCCAAATTGAGAAAAGTGGCCGGTGAAACCAATTGGAAAAAGAGAATTACATCAAGATGTTTTTCAAGTAATATGTTTTGCTTTTTTGCGCCGCGCTCTTCCAAAAATAAAGACACAGATGACTGCTATGGAAAATTGAAGCAAGTGAATCAGGCAGAGGCTTTTGACCTTGGCGTTGGAGAAGAGGTCACTGTTTGCTTGAAACATCCGCGTCAAGAAACAAAGCGCAACAAAGAAACATGCTGCTATCCATTAGAATCCTCTTGTCCAGTCAGAAGTTCCTTGGCAAGGCCCTTTTCATGTCTCATACCATGCACAATAGAATATTGTCACCCTGAATCACGCATTCTTTGAGCAGCTTTACAAAGCAGTCTTTGGACCAAAAAAGCCACTAGCAAAAAAGCCGAAACCATATTGCATTTCCATATTGATAACCATGGCATTTGGTGGATGGACAGTAGTGAGATGTAGTGTTGGAGAAGTTTCAGAATTGCAAAGACACCCAATATGTACATCTCCTCAATCTGTTAGATGAGCTTGAGCCACTTGCCTATTATTTCTACTCTGTCATTTTTCGTTCTGGAAATTTTGACCTGTACATGGAATTTCTTCAGCATTTTGCCTTGATGTTTATCTGCCAACGAAGAAGACACTATGATAAAGCAACACTGTCCCAAATCAGTGATATATTGTTTCACCAGAAGGATGAGCCATCTCTCCATGCATTGACTAAAGACTGCCTCAACATTTTATATGAGAAGAAAGTTGAAATTATGCATTCACTACTGAGAAGGTACAGTTCTACAGTCTTAACCTCAGAACATGCTAATAAGTTTATTACTTAAAATGGTGTTTG
>WIPJ01002007.1:186009-223166 GCA_018155075.1 Cassiopea andromeda
AATCTGAGAGGCAAAGGACGTCTAGATTTTCATTTATTTCTTGTAGAGCTACAATTTACCTACCTTGCATACGACAGTGGACACAAGAAATTTACCGATTGGATACTCCACACGATGTCCACCAGATCCAATGGTTGTGTGCGACGATGACCTGTGCCTTGCTCGAGCCCATGATGGCGACAAAACAGGTAGGCCTAGTGGTATTTCATGGAAAGTGCTGCGCTGTGGACACAGCTACCACGACATTTGTATCGGCGAAACTAAGTGCAAGAAGTGCCATAGCTTCCTTTCAAATCGTATAGAAGAGCTTACAGAAGCGTTTAATGAGGGTCTGTTGACTGACGACGATAAAGATGCAAATCGAAATGAAGAAGAAGCATCGCAAGACTTGTTGCTCGATGATGATAACGAAGATGAAATAATCGGACAGACAACAACACCAATTCTCATTGATTTCGAAGGGCTAGAACTGTTTCGCCGTGAATTGTCGAAAAAATTTGATTTAGTAATATGACAGGGTAACGATATTTTCCTGTTTGTGCCAGTGAATGTAAATTCGCCGCTTCTTCGATGTTCCTCGCGCCTCGCGCCATTTTGTTCTATGAAAAATTGTAATACGCATGCGTGCATCGTTTCCGCTCTGTCGGTCTTGGCATTAGCTTAGTAGAACCTACTAACCTCCGATGATTTGTGCCAGATTGCAAGACATGAAATTGCCTTGTGATTATTCCAAGTGTTTGACAAGGAAAGCAAATGCGAGAGAAAAGGGTTTTGTGCTCTTGCGAGATTACTTTAAATACCTTGAATGTGAGTATGTGCTTTTGGATCAGAAAGAATGACATATTTTTCACATACAAAGCTGTATACATACCTTACTGAATTTGGTGGATGAAGTTGTGCATGAGTTGGTGTGTTTTCAAAGGAAAACATAATATTTTGATTGATACTTCTGAGCAATTTGGCGCCACCTCAGTTTGGATAGCCAGTGGCGTGCAGAGTGCACCTGCTAATTTTGAAATCTTACGAAAATCTAAGGAATTGTGCGTTTTCATTGACTCTTTCGTAACATGGCTTGGAGAACAGTAAAGTATTCTGTGACAGTCCTCTAAGCTAGGCTAGGAAATATTGAAACTTCATGGCACCAGTCCTCAGCACTATTTAGTGAAAATGGATCTTGCAGTGTTTTACCATTTTTAGAGTCATTTTTGAGTCATATGCCTTTCGGTCTGTGAGGTTGAGTTTTCTGTAGTTAGACATGATATAGCAATTGGACAATTTGAATAGGTCTTCAGTACCGGTAGCATCCATGCGAATGAAAACAAGTAGTACATTGAGCAGAAGCAAACATAGGAAACTGCAATACCAGTATGAAGAGTACCAATGTTACCACATGGCAAAACAGATTTTCAAACTTTTTTGCCTCTCCTTTTCCATGCAAACATACGTGCCTATCTTCTCTCCAATCTATATCGATGTCACTTAACAAGTCGTCTATTATCTATCATCTATTGCTTTTGGGCACCACAGTGTATTATACTATATAGGAGTGCATTAGAAACTCTATTTCATTACATTACATTACATTGTAAAGTGAGTTAAATGTGAAAGAAATATGGTCCGTAATGATATGGTAGTTTTTCACTTGCTTTTTACTATATCCCTAGAGTTCCTGTCTGTTTTCATATTTTGTGGAAAAGTCTTTATTCTTATCTTGAGCAGTACACGAATGCACATTTTCTTGTTTGCATTTTTTAGCATTTTTGAAGTGTTAGAAAAGTCTGCATTCCATATGGAAGCTGGTCAATGTGTGTAGCCATCCTGCTATTTGTTTCAAGAATTTGATTTTTAAAATCGAGCACAAAAATTATTCTGCTTTTTACATACAGTTCTTCCGTTGCCTCTCTGATTACAGTTGAATGATCGATTATTTGAAGAGCTGGCTTCTGATGTATATGATGAAGTGGACAGACGAGAAAACGATGCAGGTGAGTTTTTTCTACAACTTCTTTGAAGGAAAATGTAAACTAGCTCAATAGGAAGATGGAATTCACGTGCCTATGGATGATAGGGCTACATTTTTGACGATGTTGTCTCGTTAGTGTTTTCTTTGCAAAAATCCAATTTGAGGTTGAAAGTAGGAAATACTTTTTAGAAAAGGAAAGATGTCTTATTTACTTTGTAGGCAGCAGTAGCATGTTGGATTGTCTCAACGGGGAAGGGCCGGGTTCGTTTAGTTGCTACCTTTTGCAAATAGAAAGGCTATGCATGTTCTGGATACTGTAAGAAAAACTGACTGGAGTAGTCGATTATTGTTGTACATGTAGTATTGAAGTATGTAGTGAACACAAAGGAAAAAGGGAGTAGTTAGAATAAGCAAGCAAGTGAGCACGTTGTATTGAGATTACAGATTCCATGGCACAAATTGAGATTGATTTTTTGGTCCACTTCCACCTGGTGACTTACTTCTGGTTGTCATAGACAGATATAGCCGATATCCAGAAGTTGAAATTGTGCGCTCAACGAAAAGTTCTGTTGTTATTCCCAAGTTGGACAAGATTTTCGCCGTTCATGGTATGCTATGTGAATTAACGTCTGATAATGGACCTCTATCTAATGGGGATGAGTTCGCTCGTTACTTAAGATTGTTGAGTGTAAAGTTTGCCCAATCTACTTCAAAATGGCCATAGGTAACGCAGAAGTCGAACGTTTCATGCAACCGGTAGCCAATGTGTTAACGATGGCAATTGTAGGAGAAAAGAAATGGCAACAAGAGTTGCGTAGATTTTTATTACAGTACAGAACAACGCCACATAGTACTACCAAGGTACCACCATATGAATTATTATTTAACAGAACTGTCCAGGGAGCCTTACCAACATTAAAGCCTTGCACTATTGTTAACAGGCATAAAGAAGCTAAAGATAATGAGCAGAAACGTTGTACTTGCAGCAAGTCATGTGCAGATTTCCATCGTAATGCCAGAGAAAGTTTAATCAAGTTGGGAGACACTGTTCCTGTACAACAAGAGAAGAAGCCGAATGTAATGCCTAAGTTCAATACTGCACTATAAAAGGCAAGTGCTCGTAAGGACACGATAGTTGTGGCAGAAAACAAAGAACAACACCCTATTGCACAAAACGTGTCGCATTTTAAGCGGATTCCAGATGTGAAGGAATTGTATTATAGTAGTGAAGATTAATATGATAAAGAACCTGAAAAGGTATGTGATTATAGGAGATCAATCAATGTTTCATGCAAATATGCTTTCACCAAAGCTGTTGAAATTCTTTTGTAGACAATCTCTGCTGAAGGACTCAGCATGGCTAGGCCCAGAAGAGATTTTCAAAATTAGGGTCCACAGATGACTGGAAAACGGTAGTTTGGGTACAGAAATAAAGGAAATATCTAACAGATTTTTGAGACTGTTTTTAAAGTAGATATCGTGTTTTTAACAGTGCCCTATCCCCCACGGGTCTTTTTCTCATTTGGAAGCGGAAGTTTATTGCCACCAAAAGTAGAAAAATTTAAGCCTTGAGACAACAAGAACATGTAGCCGTTTGACATAAAATTGGCAATTGTAATCTGAAATTATTGACCAATAATGCTGTAATCTCAGGGTTCCACTTTGGATTTCCCTGAATTTGATGATGAGTCATTCACTGGCCCAGATTCATGTGAGGAATATATCATTAAAGAGTGAGATGAAGAACTAAACTACAGCCCATCTTACCTAATAATTCCTTCGCACAATATTTTTGTCAAGGTCATACTTTAAATGGCTGTTGTGCAAACTTACTTCACATTTGAATTCCAAAGGTGGCCTATTCACTTTATCTAGCCCAAGACAACTTTTAGAATTCGCTTTTCAATTTTTATAATTTTGACTTCACTGTACCCTTACTGACTCTAGTACTTGAAAAGTGTGCCCTTAGGCAGCTAATGAACATGCCATGCCACTTGAAAGTAAATGAGTTTATTATCCTGATTTAGGTTTGTTTATGTGGATGGTACAAGTTGTGAACATCTTCGTTAGGTGCTTTTTTAAAAGGATGTAGTCTAGGTTGATATAAAGGCTCCATGTTTCTGAAATTTTAATGAATAAGTTCAGAGTAATGCAAGGCTTAACTTTCATCAAAGCTTAGATTTTACTGTTGTTTGATTTTCTTGTAGAAAATTAAGCAAATGTTAATTCCATTGCCTTTAGCTTTCCACTGCCAAACTCCTCGTTCCTGTTTGGTCTTGTGCTATGTTTATGATGAATTAACATACCAATGAAGTTTTGTATTATTTCCTTTGATTTTCAAGCAAGATTAATTGTAAAAACTTTAGAAATATTGAGGGTAGTGATTAGTTAGATGTTCTTACACAAAATGTGCGTTAGCAGTGTAGATGTGTATAGTCAATTGGAGCATCTTCTATAATTGGAATTATACTTGGCTCATACTTTTGATGACCAATTATCAAAGCAACAAACTTCTAAGAGCATTTTTCAGCTCCAATTCTAGTTAGCTTGAGCAACATAATGTCATTCTTTGCAAAACTCAATAAATACAGAATTTGTAGCTGTATGAAGTGTACGTCTTCCCTCTCACATTGAATTTTGTTTGCTGCTTATAGAACTGTGTCAATTATATTCGATTTTCCACTACTCCCAACCTTTAAAGCAGCACTTTCAGTGTAGGGCCATGTAGGAAAAAATCAGGAGGAAGCGTTTAAACATTGATTGAAACCATGAAAAAATGGCTGTTAGTATGCACTGTCTTGCGCTTTGTGATCAAAACTGAAAGTGTTGATGTTAATGTTAGTCCTTTCGACGCTCCTGTAAAACCTGGTTTTCACGAAGCATGAGCACAAGCGTAAGAATATATATAAACACAAGCAACACTCATGAAATCTGTGCCACCATAGGCATAAGCATAAGGAAAGCGCACATGATCTGTTCCTTCTTATTATACTTATGCTTGTGCATGATGTTATGTCAAGTGAAAGCATTAAGCACATAAGCATAAGCATAAAACCATTGGCATTTATTCAATCACATAGTAGAACTTTGTGACAGAACTGTACTCCAAACAAAATGGCTAAAAATGCAGCATGTGTGGACAAGCAACTAGCCGAAGCTGTGCGTGGCTTCCCAATTCTCTACAACAAAACCTTAAAAGAATTCCGGGATCGAACTAAAGGGGATCATGCTTGGTGGATGTTGGGAAATCCGTTGGGTCTAGTTCAGGTAAGCTACTGGATATCCTCTTTTATTTACTTAATTTTTCGTTACAAAGTAGCAATATCAGTGGACGAATTTGATTTCATTTTAAAATTCTTTACTAAGGGAAAGAATTTCTTTTGATCTATGCTATACTACACACGACCAAGTTATTGGTATAACCTATATTGAAAAGACCTAAGGTGAACTATAGTGTGGAATGCAGAAACTTATTGGATTAATTTAAAAATTTGGATAAGAGATTGTTTGTGCCTAACCTAACGAGCTATGGATGAGTATATTCAACCACGTCGTTCCTCATCAAATATGCTTGCTACATTGCCCAGAGAAGATGTCAATGTCGATGATCAAGAGAGCGGCAAGAGTGAGAAAACCATTCCATTTGAAGACTGAAACTGTGCAGATGGCTCTTCACCTATTCCCTCAAAAAGTATTGGGAAGCCAAAGCATATGAACCGACAAAACACTGATAACTTTGAAACAACAAGCATCGAACTAATGAAGAGCATTGGCAATAGAATTTAGCAAATCATGGAATTGGCTAAAGAAAAAGATGAAGAAACTACTTTTTCAGAGCTTAAAGCTGCTCAGTTGAAGAAACTGCCCTTGCATTATAGATTCATGGCAAAAATGGAGATAAATCACATAATGCATTAATATATGGTGAGGAATGCATCAGAATACAATAATTATTGTGAAGAAGACCAATTCATAATCTCTTCACCTGCCAATCTGTTCAAGGGAAGACAATGGTACCGGCATCAACTAGTTCAAAAGAGGAACTCGGGCCTTTAACTCTACCTGCATCTACATATCACTTTATCCAGCACAGTAGAAGAATGCCCTCACCAATGGGTGGAACTGTATCAACCATAGAGTGAAGGCCAGACATTTTTCCACATGGCTACTGTTTTGAAAAGCTTACAAATTAAACTCAAAACTAATAGAGTATATGTCAGCATTGAAAAGGACCAGAAACAACCCATGAATTCTTCATTCACCTTGTTTATTATATGGTAAGTGAAGGAAATTGAATAGCAAGAAAAAAGGGAATGAAAAACACTTGCATATTTTTGTGATTTGTAATCCAGTTCTGTCTCTCTATTAACAGTACAATTTAGTTAGTCAATATCCAAAAGATTTATAACTCATATGGGAATTTACACTTTGCAATAATTTTACTGCAATGTTGTGAAAAGTATGTTTGACCCCTGCTTCTTACATAATCCCATTGCCAAGGGACCATCAAGGCATTTCGCACGTCAATGGCAAGATCACTGTTTCTTCTTTAAAGGGAAACTACATGCATGGATCAAATATCTTCTCTTGGTACCTCCTTTCTCCACATAGCAGGTTTTATTTCCCCACTTACATCTTCACTGTCACAGAAACCAATGGAGTATTACCTTGCACTATCAGTCTGCCTAAGAAACTTATGCAAGCACAAAGCAGCTTTCACTTTTTCCATAGCTGAGTCAACTGAGGCACTTATTGTATGAGAGAATACTCTTCATCTAGCTCGTAAAATGCCAAAGGCATTTTCTATTACCCTTTGAGCTCCGGACAGGCGGTAGTTAAATATCCGTTGACCCTCTGAAATGCTACGTCCTGGAAAAGGCCGCTGTTGCCATATTTTCAGGCCAAATATTTCGTCTCCTACCAAAATGTATGGTAATTGTGGTATGGCGCAACCTTCTAAAGGTTCTGATGCTGATATCCTTAAAGATCCATTTTGCAAAGCCTTTACCAATGGAGAGTTCTGTAGAATACCGCTATCATTATTGCTGCCATAATCACCAACATTTACAAAAGAGAACAGATAATGAGCATCACAAATAGCCATCAACTCAATTCAAAAGTACCCTTTATTATTATGGTAAAGTGATCCTGTGTTTTTGGGCATGTGCTCGATGCTGGCAGAACCTTCTGCTATCTTCTTCCACTTTTCTGGTGTACTTAGTGGTAGTCTTAAATGCACTTGATGGAGAGCATCCTAGATGGCTAAGCATGTTTTCTTGATGATCTTACTCACAGTTTTCCTTCCAATTCTGTATGAGAAGGACATGCTGTGTTGCGAATTACCAAAAGCTAAATATCTGATGGTCAATGCAAGTCTTTATGCGGGCTCAGTTGCCTGCCTCATTACTGTTGAATTTTTACTTCTTTGTAACTAGGCCAACTGCTGATAGCAAGAAGTTAAAATTACCTGGGGACATTCCCATATATCTGAAATAGGAAAATTCAACAATCTTTACAACCAAGGAATAGTTGACTATGTTCTTCTAACATGAATATGAATCTATGAACTGAGTAGTACATTAATAAAGCATTTCATTTCACTTACTTGATTCTCTATCACCAAAACGTAATTTCGTCACAAGTTTGTAAAACACAGGTAATGTAGCAATACCAGCGATGCGTTCAAGCAACCCTATTCCTTGTCCGTTGCAGAAGCTTCTTTCTTCCCAGTTTTCGATGCATTTTCGCTTCAATGTGTATGCGCTTGCGGTTGTGCGTGTTTCAGCACTGTTTTCATGGAGTGGTGATTTTGTCTATGGTCATGTTTATACTTGTGCTTATGCTTGCTGAATACCAGGCTTAAGGCAGTTTTGAGCCCAAGAGTAATGCCGAATAATTCTGAAGACTGAACCAGCATTCATAGGTGTGAAGAAGGTGAACTGAACAATAATTCTCAATGCACATTACGTTTGGGATTGGCATCAAGCACCCATTCTCTTATTGGACTTAAGTAGGTATCTTCTTCGCCATTTTGCTGCATATCATGCATTTTGGCCCTCCCTTGCAAAATGTTTGCTGCGTGTAAGGGGAGTGCGGCCTCTGCCTTTCCCATACAGCTACGCCACTGGTAGGCAATATGTAGCCCATTTAAAGAAACGCTGCGATGAAGTATCAATTTGTATGCTTGCATCTGAAAGTGTAATTGCTTCGAATTATGTGGAACTGTACATGTTTTTGATTTTTGGATTCTTCTGGGCGCATGCATTTACCAATCATACTTACTCTGAGTAAGGACTGAATTGTGCAACTACAAGAGGATAATATGAATATTGGTAGCATTTGAAATCACGTGCCCTGTAATCAAGGTGATAAGGAAAGTGGTTGCATATAGATAACCTACGCAATATATGCTGCCCCAAATTATGTTCAGTACAATAGAAATCCGCTACTTGGTATTCTCTAGGGTTCTCGCTTGTTTGATTTTGATAAGTCAGCAAAATTTAAAAGTTTCAGCACATGTAAACTCACATTCGCATGAAAAGTGCTGAAAATGCTAGGCACTCCCAAGTTGGACGTAATTTGGCATTATGTGCATCGTTGGCATCAGTTTTTTCTGAAAATCCTACTACTTTTTGCTTTAGGTTTTGTCGAAAGAAGCTCTTAGCCGTAGGACACTAATAAGTCACGGCTCTTTTGACTATTGTTGTGTGAATATGGCTATCGACAAGAAAGGATTTAGATATCCCCGCATTTCAGCCATGCCCTGAATGTGATTGTCTTCGAAATTTTGATAGTTATATGGAGCTCAGCAAGCAGATGTTTGTGTGATTCTTAGAGTATTTGTCTTAGCTAGAGTTTTATGTTTTATGTAAAACAGAGTTTCATGTTTCCAGTATATTAAGTGAAGATTATTCAAGGTCATTTCTCAGAACCTATTTCATAGCAGGGTTACTGAAGTGCATGGAGGGGTGTTTAAAGTGACAACCTATTTTGGCATTAAATTCTGTCTCTAGCTGCACCTCAAACAATGGCTGCATTTTCTCTGAATGGTTATTTTGAATATGAATGCATATTAGTAGCAATTATTTGATTGCTGGCAACATTGTCAGGAGAAAGATGTCGAGAAAGTGTAGTGAGAAATAACATTAAGAAACTACGAGCATACACAGTCATGAATTCCAATGTTTTGCAAATTTTGCGACCGAGAGAAAAGTTCATTTTGCGAGAAAAGAATTTCGCCACTGAAGAAAAGCCTGAGGAAAAATCAAAATTATATTTGCATCTTCAGTACTCTCAACATCAAAATATACTGTTAATTGTCATGTCCAAGGCATTTTGGGTCTTAAAGGTGCCTCTTTTTGTCTCAACAATGGCTGTACACTCAGAAAAATTTGCTTTTTATGTGTATGTAATGTGTACTTTTATTATACCTACATGCAAGCGTACAAGGATGTTACCATAAAAAGCAAAATACATTGAATGATATTTCTCTGTTGTGACAACGGCCACTTTTATTTGGAAGGAAACTCTTAATTTATGTATTAGGGCGAAAGCAATTAATGATTAGTGTGCCTAGTTGACAAAAATTCAAGAAGAAAGTTTGAAGGGAAAACTTTTCACGAGTGGGAAAGTTTACAAAAGCTCACGAATTTTGAACTTGCAATTTATCACGGCAGATATTTTTACGACAAAGGCAACAAATCACAAGAATCGTGAAAGTATCTCCCCGTGAAATTTTTTACTTATAGTGTAGAATAACAGATTTTCCCCACTGACTCCTATGGAACGGATTTTTGTATCCATACATATTGCATGCATCCTCAGTTGTCCATAGCTAGAAATTTCTATTTAGTATAGGAGCAAGATACCTCTCCCGGGATATTTGTGAGAAGCATTGGATATTTGTCCTTTTGCAATTTAATACCATTGATTACATCTTTATTTGTATATCATGTATTGTTTGCTTTTCTAACAGTCTGGCTTGCAACACAACATCATCGTAAACTTGTTTCTGATCATACTACAGTGCCTTTTCTACCAGTCAATCCAGCGTTCACAGCTACTAGAAATCAGGTATTATTATACCATATGATTATTTTGTGATTTTTACTTATTCATTCCAGCATTGTGTTGTATGCTTTCAGTAAATCTAGATATTTTCTTTCATAAAATTGATTTGGAATTTCACACATTTGTGTTGTTGACAAAAGTGGCACGTACAGACTGATTGCTATCTTGTGTAGTGTTTTTTGGGAACTTACCAATAGATTTTCCACGATTTTTTATTTGTGGATAAGCTTTGTGTCTTTGATGTCTACTATTGCATCTAGACGTCAGCCCTAGAGCATTTTCTCTCTCACTGATAGAGCCATTGCCATGTCGAAGAAAGTCTACAGTTATGTCATTCAGTTGACAGTCTACAGTTATGTCCTACATCTGCTTCATGGGGGTTCTTCTGGTTTAAGTGTACTCTCTGGTACTTGCAGCTATCGCTCTCATTCATCTTATCTTGCCCCATGTACTCTTGGCTTTCTCGTGACACAACTGTAAATTCATTTCATCAGTTTCAGTTTTCATCCTTCAGCCTCTCATCATGGTGCCCTAATGCAAATTGTTCACTATGCTCTGTCCAAGCGAAAAAGTTGCAATTAGATTAGAAGTCACCAAACAATAACGAGTCTTGCGGAATCTGATAGACTTCTCTGTAATCTGTTAGGATTTCATTTTCATCATTCAATTCCAGCCATTCACTTGTATCACTTATAAATAGCTTGATTCTATACTTGTAAAGAAAGCTGAAGCTGGAATGTTTGCAAAAGGTTGCTACATTAAGGGTTTTATAAATCTCTGCTGCCATACAAAAATCAAATATAACTTTAGGCTTCATGAACGCACACAGTGTTAGCATCATTTAGGGTTATTTTTTAACACTTTTTTCATCACCAGTTGGCATTCTGGTTATTCCAAAAGCATTTAGAATTTACAATTCATTATATGAGCATAGCAGAAAAAAGGAAGAGAGCAAATGGTATCAAACAATATACAATTCCTTAGTTATTTCTATAGTTAGACTCGACTATGTGCCCCCTAAATATGATGTCATAAATCTCCCATATTGTCACTCTAGGTACCAAAGTAAAATATGTTTCTGGACCCTTATCCTGAGCTCAGAACGCTGGGCTTTGGCATCACACTGACCAACAGGGATAGCGTTTTAACTAAATGGAGAAAACCGCATCAAAAAAATTGTGTTTAGTGCTGAGCACCACAAAACCGCAAAAACTGAAAGCCGTCAAAACCTGGAAAAGCTTAAACCGGAAAACCACCCATAAAGACACCAAAAAAGTCGCATAATTTTTTCTAAGTTAGATAGTATGTTAGACTACTTTGTATATGGATAAATAGAACAGTGTGTAAATCAATAAATAGAGTAATTCTCAGTCCAGGACATGATTTGTCTAAGTGTTATTGAAGTAGGAATCTGGAAAGTGGTCATGGAATTTTCAGAAACTTTTCATCGAATACCTGATAATTTGAAGTGGTGATCAAATGTTCCCATTCCCGTCTTGTTATCTGTGGCTTTGTGATTCAAAGTTCTTCCTTAATCCGACAATTATCAGAGCTGATTCATTTTTTCTGTTTCTAAACTATGCTATTGCCAACGTCTGGGATTGTATTGCTATATTGCTGTAATAGAGAAGATCGGATTCCCATCACCTTTTATTCCTCAACAGCCATCCTCATTCAGTTCAAATGTTTTGGTTCAAAGATAGCGATTCAATGCTGCTGATGATTACCACACCTTTATGTTGTTTGTCTTTTCTTTGATCCAAAAGTTTTTTCCATAAGCCTGGACCAAAGAGCCCTTAAGCTTTTTGTACATTTATAGCAAGCTACACATGAATTTTTTTGTACGCCGCAAAAGTCGCACAACTGCGGTTCTCTGCAACACAAGACTGCAAAAGCGGAAATTTTAAAAAGCCCTGGTTGGTGGTCAACAAAAGCTCACAACTGAGGCCGAAGCAGACTAACCCATGTAATCGCTTGGTGAGTCAGGAGATCGATAAGTGGGCCAACTCGCCCATGTAGTCGAAGTTTTTGTGAAAGGTGTCAGATGAAAGTATGGATTTAATTGGAAAGGAAATTACGTTGTTTTGATCTTTTATTATGTGTTACTGGCTGTCAATGATATTCAGCATAAATGTGCTTTCAGTTGCTTATCTTCTTAAATAGATTGTATATAATAAGCAAGCTTCACATTTGTTGTATATAGAAATGCTGTTACAACTATGTAATTCACAATCCTTGCATACTGTGCATTTCCAAGAAGTTCTTTGTTGTTGGTAATCTAGTATAGATCATGTCATTCCTTCCAATAAGGGAGCAAGTCAAGTAGCTCTCATTATATGAGAGCTAAAGTTGAACAACTCTGCTAGTGTTGTGTAACTTTCAAAGCCCTTTGTTTCTGTGCCTTAGTTGTGCGAGTGGATTGTTGTGATCAATCGTTGGTTTGTTTTCCTTTTCAAGGGTCGTCAGAAGTTGGCACGATTTACAGGCCCAGAATTTACGACTTTAATTATTGATATATTGAATGATGCTAGAAGAAGAGAATTGTCAAGTTGTGGGAAGTCTACTGCAGGTTTGCATTGTATTTATGTTATCTGGTGTTCTATCAATATTTATGAGATATTGAGATCCTGCATTGTCTTATTTAGATGATAGATTTTGCTATTGATATGAATTATTGTTCTGATGATCAAAATGTAATGAAGTGAAATGTAAACTGCAGGTAGATAATGAAATGATAATAATAGTCGAAATTTATGCACAAAATGTACATTGTAATGTTACATAAATGTTTGATAATCCGCAACCTGATACAACAAGATAATAACAAACTTTGCGGTATATTGATAATGAAACTTTTTAAATGCTAAATGGTTCCCTAGAAGTTAGTGAAATGCCAAGAGCTATCAGTTTGGCGACTTTCAACTATTAAGTTGATGGTTGTTTATTGTTTTCCGGTATTGTTTTAACGTTGAGTATTTTCTCGAGGCAACTTAGTCGTTTAGCTGCTCATTTGTATTACAGATTGATCTGTGTTTGCTTTTTATTATTTGTGTTTTCCTTGCATACTTTTTCATTGGTAAGGAGCTTCATTGTTTCTAGGAATCGTTGAGTCGCGGACTGATCATGATTATGATGAACCTGAGCACGAATACGATGAAGTTGGTATTGATGATGATGTTGTTGTTGTAAGTTGATTGTTGTTTTAGTTTAGTTTAGCTTCACTGCAAGTACCATTTAGTCATGATGTCTTTTAGTTTTGGTACTAAATGATAGCCTAGGAAAGTAGCAGTACTTTGTACCAGGGGTCAAGTAAAAACCTTGAATTTTGTAAGAGGATCAACAGCTTTCTTCCATTCAGGACAGAACTAGCATTTTTGATTGTTGGGTGTATAAGACTTTGGTCGACATATTGCTGACTGTCCAGGGAAAATTTCATTGAGGGGTACTATGGGTAAGGATGCTCTTCATTGTGTTTAGTAGTTTGGGAAAAGCATTTCACGCTTTTCTATAGCGACAATAAAGATAGAATGATGGTAGGATCTTGAAGTAGTACAGAAGACAAGGGACTAAAAAAAGATCACGGGAAATACTGTGGTCAACCCGCTTGCTGCCTGGCTAACTTGTGCCTAACTTTCTTGCAAAGTTTGAAATATTAAGGGGGCAAGATACCCCCACACCCCTATTGGTACATCCCTGATTGTCGCTGTTGTGCGTAGCAATGGCATAGATGAATGCTTTTTGTGAGATGTGCCACCTATCGCCCGTGAATAGTGTGGGCACTGGATAATATTCGCCAAAGGAGGTCAAAAGAATATTGGGCAAAAAGCTCATCTATTTGCCTTGTACAAGCGTGTTGACAAAGCAAGAAATTAGAAAGATTACTTCTTTACTACTTTTTGGTTAGCCCGACGTTTGAGAAAATCTTGGTGGGCATTTGCACTACCAGGCGCAAGTTTTCGACAATTTGGTGGTGTAACACACCACTTATTCCCAAAATCCACGCCCCTGCTTCTACTGTGAAGTTCTTAATTACATAGTCTGAATTGCTGGCTCTGACAATATTTGTATTATGTTATGTGAAAGTATGGTGTATAGTTCTCCACAAACATTGAGAAACCACAATGAATTTTCAACTTTCAAAATAAAAGTGTAGAAAGAAAAATGCTTGTTGATAAGTGAGAGTCAACATGATTTTAGACCATGAACTAGTACAAATGGCGTGATTTTTAATTTTAAGATGATGATAGAGAATAGTTGGGAGTAGGGAGTTGATAAAATAGTGCTCTGTATTGCAATGGAGAAAGCTTTTGATCTATTTGAATTGGAGGGGCGATGGATTATTGTGATGGATGAATGCCACAATATCCCCCAAAACCGATGAGAATCATAAAGAACATGTATTCATGCTGTGTTGGAGAAACTAATTATGGATCATGGGAAGGTGAGTGGTTTGGAATTGAGGCCTGTGTAAAGCAGTGTGAAATACTTTCGCCGTTAATCTTGAATGATATGAAGCAGCAAAGGAAATATAATGATACTAAAACACAGGGATAGCAAAATCTGAACTGACGATGATCTCAAGGATAAAATAAGAATGTCATATTTGCATGGGAATTGTTAAAATATGTCAAACAGCATTGTTGCCTGGGAGAAAATATTAGGGAGGAAACTAAACAGGAATGTGAAGTATAGTAATAGCAAAGTATATTATTGGCGTTGGGGAATTGTACCCATTACTTAAGGAGAAATAAATTTTTAAACAGACCAAATTAGAAGTCTTGTGGATAATTTTAAACCTGTATAATTATAAAGAGCAGAGGCATAAGCGTTAGATACGAAAGTTAAAGTAGGCTTTCAGGGGGCAGCTATGAGAGTTTTCTGAGCAATGGCAGGTGTGGCGTACAGAGAGAGTGTCAGAGATCTTGATATTAGAAAGGAGCTGTGATTGTAACCAGTACTAGAGGAGATAGAAAGAATTAAACTGAGATGACATTTCTTTCATTTTTTCATTTATCTTATTTAAACACAAAATCTTATTTAAACACAAATTAAGTACAAGTACAAAGAAAAGTAGATGAATTTTTAAAAAGTAAGTTAGAAGTTCTATTGGTAGGCAGGAATTCTCTTGATTACGTTTTCAATGAAGTAATCGTGGGTTTCATTCTTATATGTAATGGGATTTCGTTCCACATCTGTGCACCACAATGGAAAAAATTTATTTTGGAGAACTCTAGATTTTGTCTTGGAATGTGTAGGTCGAAGTACTTTCTTGTTGAATAGTTAGATACTTGGGATCCAGTAATAATTTTTCCATTTAGGCTATCGAGGCAGAGATTGTTTATTATTTTGCAGACCATAACTGCCCTGTCAAATTTTATCAAGTTGAGCCCGAAAGCCAATTGCAACACCACCCGTCCTTTAATCTTGAACATTCTATAAGCGTGCATGCTCTGTTCTGTAAACGCTGAAGATGATCAAGCTTTGTGCTAGACAAATTGCCCCATAGTTCATCACTGTACCTCAGATGACTCTCAAGCAATGCCTTATAGATCTGATTCAATTTAAATTGCGAGAGTACGTTCTTTAGTTTCCACAGGGACGAGCAAACATTTTTTATTTTACGTTTGAGTTTTTTATATTGTTCATTCTACGTCAGGTTTTTGTCGACCATGATTCCAAGAAATTTATTCTTTTGAGCTCGTTTGATTGGTTCTCCATTTATATTTACCTCTAATGGATCAAGAATACTGCTTGTTTGTTATTTATAACCAACAACCATATATTCTTTTTATCAATGTTCAAACTAAGCTTGTTATGAGAATGGGTATGTTATGAGAATGACAGACAATAAACTGCCAAAGAAGTATTTGCCATGACAGCCATTAGTTAGTACGCCTGCGGTTAGACACAGATAGTATAGGATTGATGGCGTAAGAGCAACTATTGAGAAAAGAGGAGATACTGTGAGTGTTATTGAAGAATGCAAGGGTTATTTAGGTTGACAGAAATTGGGA
Source organism: Cassiopea andromeda (assembly GCA_018155075.1). Taxonomy (NCBI): domain Eukaryota; kingdom Metazoa; phylum Cnidaria; class Scyphozoa; order Rhizostomeae; family Cassiopeidae; genus Cassiopea; species Cassiopea andromeda. Next base: position 202,057 of record WIPJ01002007.1, read on the forward strand.
GAATTTTTACGAGGGCCCTACTGGAGAGGTGAGACGGTGATGACAGATAGTTTGTTGTATCCAATAGACGGAGTGATAAGAAAGTGGTGAGAATTGCTTCACATTAGCAAGATATTTAATTAGATTGTTCTCTGCTAGTTACGTTATCTTTTAGAGGGATCCTGTATATAAAGCCGCACTTTTTTCTAGCAGATAAGAGACACTACAGTACAAGAAGGACATCACATGCTAACAGAGTCGGAAAAGACTAATTCTCATTCGAACTCTATTGATAAGGAGGTTGGTTCACAGAAATTTTTCTAATTGAAGTGTGAAGTGTGCAGTCAACAACACTTGAATCATAAGATGCAAGAAGCTAGCAAAGAAGTTAGATTGTTAATCCTTAAAACTGTTATCACAAAGTTTCAAAATATTAGTATCAATTTAGACCATGATATTATAGAGTGTTTTCTCTTGACATCAGATCACTTTGAAAGCAAAGCGACTGCCATGGTGTTAACTTGATTAAAACAAGGTATCAGGAGTGAAAGAAGTTGATAGGAGGGATAATCTTTCATCGCTGAAAGTCTGTCATAAATTGAAAGAAAGAACGGAGCCACTCGTAGCCTTTAGGAATTTCATAAGATTTGGGTCCTGTCTTAGATTTCACACCCAATAGTGCAAAGATCTTGTCTCTCCAAAACCTCTGAAGGTACCGATTGGGATCTCAAAAGCTTAGTGCCCTTAGGAGTTGACCTAACTATTAACCAATGATTCTTTGGTCACTGACTGTAGAAGCGATTTTCCAATCTAGCTTAAAGTCCCATGTATATGACACAGCACAAATATCTCGTGTTTCTTAGTTGAAGGAATTATTGGTATTTGAGCCTTTTTACACATCAAATAGCAGGAGAAGTCAATTTTCATATTCCAGACTAAGCGTTCGTAGTTGAAGACTAAACTCTCTCAGATGCTGTTTTTATTATCATGTATTGCTGCTGTAAATGATCAAGAGGTGCAAATAGGCTACTAGTCTAATCAAAACTTAGTTGGCATAAAGGTCATCCATAAAGTATGTCCACGCATTTCTTATCGTTTCTAACGCCCTCACCCTTCCCTCCTTGTATCTTAATTTTCAATGGTCACCAGAAGATGTTAAGGAAGTTTCTTGAAAATTCCTCTTCCACTCCTAAAAACTTCTCTCTTAAGAGGGTGTCTTCTTACAGGTAGGCACTCCCTCTCCCTGTCCGCTTTTTTCTACATCGTTTCTAATCCCTTTACTTCCCAAAATTGCCAACATTCTTTATGGATGGTCCATAAAACCATGACTTCAGTAACCTGCAAATTAATCGGCCTTTGGTTTCATTGCCTTTTCTAGGTTTATATTACCTCTTCTTTTAACCCGTCTTCCACACGTTTCCATCTGCATGATTCCCTCGGGTCGGTTTGCTTCCAAAGCATTCGCTTATTTATTGGGATGAAGTGGAATGTGGTAGGGGATCGATACTAATGAGCGAAATAACGCCCGTCCAGAGTTGAGTATTCGGTCATGTGGTTGGTACTTTCCAGGGACGAATACGTTTTTCGGTTTGTAGCTTACAAAAACAATGGCGGAATGTTACAGTGTGATCATTCAGGAATGATATGTTTTGACTTTGATGGCAGTAGCGACAAGCTGTTGCATGTTTCGTTTATGAACTGCCATGCATTCATTATGATATACTAGGTCATTTAAGTCAAACTAGAACATTTTATTGAAGTGAGCTCATGCCTTCATATGAGCAACAAGGTAGGTAGAAGATCTGTATCATTGGCATTAAATACGATTAAAATTTTGGAAGAAAACAAAATACAGGAGCAATGCAATTACGTAGTTTATAGCTCTATGCTACCAAGCTAGTTGCACTGTACTATGCACATTTTAATAGATTGAAATTTAAATATGAAAAACTTTGTTGCTTGTATTAGTATTTCATCAGCCCTGTAGGTATATAAGGTCAGAAACCCAAATTCATAAAAGGAGTCAAGAGCCTCCAAGGCTTGCTACTCCAAAGCCTAAAAATACAGGCAGATATAAGTTTGAACTGGGCTTTGTGAAACATAAATGAACATTAAGTCTGACTTCCGCTTACATCCAGTTTGAAGGATACTTGATCTTAATTTCTAGCAGTGATAGTAATTCCAACTTGATGAAATTTAAGAGTAATGCGAGGCTCAATCGTCATTGAGACATAAGAATATAATTGCAGTGTGGCGTCGTAGGCGCCAACTGTATGGGGACTTAAAGGTTGGAGCTCTCCATGAAAATTGTGAGAAAGGCAATTTTCGGTTGTCGAAATCACAGATATTCACGATGATAATAGAGCATTGACTCTGCTGTTATACATCTATTTGTTTGTATAGATAGCTCTTTTTCTTTTGGTATTATCAACAAGATATATTATATAGCTTATAACTACAAGGTGCATTCACAGTAGGCAATTTTTAAATTTGCTAAATTGAGAATCCCTTGTGAAAATCGAAATTCGGCGCCTATGCTTGTTGTAATACTGCTTTCAGATGTACTTTTGCACTATCGATGCAAAATGTAAACTCGTGTTTAGTGCTAAAATGTAAACAGGTGTTTCTGTCTCATTCTTATCATCTATGTATTGTTTGTTATAAGGAGCTTCCGCACCTTTTTTGTTATGTTAAATGCCACGTGGTAATGGACGCTCCTTTTTGACCCTTTAGCCTTCATCAAGTAATGGCAACAGGAACTAAAAATTTAAAATTTAGTTTTATGATGTAGTAAGACATCAACAGAGATTAGAAGATGTCCCTTACATTTTTGAGCGAAGTTACACCATTGGTGGTTAAGAATACTTTAGTGTAAAGTTCTGTAGTATCAACAGACTATTTAAATAATTTACGAGTAATTCTAGGCTCAAAATCTGAAAAGTTAAGAATATTAAGGCTCGGCAAAAAGTAAAGTATTCGTATCAACAGGGTGTACTGATAAAGTACGGATTTCGAGGACTTACTGCACAATCACCTTTTGGAAGCTTTGTTGGAGCAAATGTCAAAATTGTTCTGTTCCGTAAGCTTAACTTCACATTTTCATCTTAAATAGTGGAAGTAAAACTGTTATTAGGGCAGCGAGCATAGCTTTTTGTACACAGATAAATCGAATTTTACATACATCTACACTTGTATTTGAATTTCGATATATCTATGTACAAAATGCTATGTTGGCTGCATAAACCTTTTTAGGTCTAAATTCCCACTGCTGGAATTTCTAAGCTTTTTGAGCAGGGAAGTACTACTACTCTACTGCTTTCTAGTACTACTTTTTAGTTCTAAGTGCTACTTTCTTATAAAACGCCTTCTTATGAAAAAACTGCCCTCTATCACTGCCAGACATTAAGATCAAGTGTCCTTCAAACTGGGTGTAAGCGGTATTCAGAGTTAAAAGTTTATTTATATTTCGCAAGGCCCAATTCAAACTCGTATCTTTGATAATATCTGCCTGTATTTTTAGGCTTTGGAGTAGAAGGCCTTCGAGGTTCTTGAATTCTGTTATGAAACTGGGTGTACTAACACAAACAACAAAGTTCGTCATATTTAAGTTTCAGTCTATTAAAATGTGCATAGTACAGTGTAATTAGCATGGTAGCATAGAGATATAAACTACATAATTGCATTGCTCTTGTATTTAGGTAGTTGCACAAAAAATTCAAGTTAGAGGTCAGCCACCAAATTAATTCTTATGTGAAAGAACATGAACAAAAGATGAAGAAAAGTTTTTATTCCATGTTCATACCTTCGCTAGAAGAAAAGGTATCTGCATTTGTCTGTTTCTATTTTGGAAATTGCAACAATGAAATAACAAGTATATTTTTCATGTCATGAAAGTGAACAAACGAATGAAGCTCCTTACGGAACACAAGTTTTTAGAAATCTTGAAAAGAATATTTGGTGTGTGGGGTAGTTGTATCAAAAACCCTGGGGAGGTAGTTGTCTCATTTTGGGGGTTGCTGCCTGACAAAATTTTGGCAATGTTATTGACTCCACCAGTAGCGGTTTGTACAGCCATTATTGCCAGCAAATGTTAATTTTCCAAGAATGGGACCCTATTGTTATTGGGAACCTAGTACAAGCACAGTGGCATGTAATAGGACCTCATAGACATACTAAACTCTTTCACATGATATGATTGTTATTGATGTCCAGTAAAGGTAAAGGTAAAGGTAGTCCCGTATACTTTCGTACGTAGGGGAGTGCCTGTTAGATAGGACACTTATCCTGAGCCATCGGCATGTGAGGTAGGGTGGCCAGTTCCTTTCCTCGCCGCCTTTGTGTCCCCAGTGCTGCCAGCAGGTACCCATTTGCTGCCGGGTGAACAGTGAGCGAGCGTTCAGTCATGGCATCGAGTCGGGCTCGAACCGTAGACCTTCCGTATGGGAGGCATGGGCTCTAACCACTATGCTACCTCGCTCATATGTCCAGTATGATTTATATAAATAGGAATGATTGCATATTAAAGTTGAGTTGTTAGCAAGCCAATGTGAAGCAAATGTAAAAGTGATACGTATGCCAAACGCTTTGAACTCTCCATTGCCTGAAGCCTTTCAATCGGCAAAACCATCGCCTATTACGGGCACTGTGGTCTTTAGGCGCCCCACTTTAGGCCACTCAGCGATCTTGAAAAGGCAATTGTTTTAGAGATAGCAATTTTATTGACTACTCGGCCCTACTTTTTTCCAGCTCCTCTGCTTTTTACCTGGTAGTGCCGTGCCTGTAGCACTAAAGAGGTAGTTAGTTTTAATGAGCCTAAGTATGACAAGTGTGTGCTTTATTATGTGGCTATACTCCCTTCACTAGAAAGCAAAAATTATTTCTCGCATAATCTTTAAAAAATAATAGGAGAATGAATTTGCTTGCTAGTGATGTCTTTATTGAACATATTAACAACTTAGTATTGCTAAAAACTGGATTTGAATGGTACTATTTCTCGACGACTGGCCTATGGATAACACCTATCGAAAAAGTGGCAAAGGTTACGTCTCATTCTAGGTCGCTTTGTAAGGCTTGTGCATGGCCTAGTTAACAAGGAAAGCCTCTAGCCAGTGGCGGCTCGTGCTAATGGGCATTATGGGCAATGCCCCCCCCACCGAAAAATAAATGAAAAGAAAACCTGTGCAATAAAGCTATAACAGTGAGAAAAATATAAAATGTTATATCCTAGCATGTTCCACCAGGCATTCAGGGGAGCGAGATTCGATTACTTCTCATTGTGCTGACTTGAGCCTCGTACGTAACTATTTAAAAATTATGTCATTTTCTGGGCAAACTAGATTCTGCCCTTGGAATTGGCTACCTGACTTGTGCAATAGCAAGGATCAAAAGCCCAATGCCGAAAAACGAAGTTGCCGATTGGCTGAAATTGACGAAATTTGGGCAAGAAACATTTTGCCCTCTCAGGTACACCAACAACAACGACCACAACAGCTCTGAAATGTAAACATACAAGGGACGCTCTCTCCGAGCATGCTAGCGCAAACGATCTCAATGAAACTACTCGCAATCTTCAGTAATGCTTGCTGATCACTGAACTCACTGGTCAATACTGCAAGCTGAGTTGTTGAAGGTAGTTAAAGTTCTTCGCCTGTGTCATTAAAAGGAGTATTGGAGGAGAAGCATCTAGGCCCTAATAGCCTGCATCTTGAAACAGGATCTTGTATTAAGACAGTTTCCATAAGCAATCAATGGCGATTGACTACATCAAGTTCTATGGTGCTTTTTAGATGGCAGTACTCAGCAATTCACGGCGAAGTTTGTAATTTAGGTGCATCGCTTGATTTTGTAACTCAAATGTTGTTTGGGACTAATTGCAGTTGAAACATTTCATTTGTCCCATCATTTGCAGTATGTTTTAGTGTTCAGGAGTATTTTGTCTTGAAGGTTTTTGAATGGTTTCAGTTAGTTCGCAGCATGCCACAAGATGATGCAAAATCTATATCCATCAAATTGGTTAGCCATTTGGATAGCATTCTTAATTTATGTTTGAAACCTTTAAGAGGAAATATCTGTGATATTGAAGTTTTTGGTAGTGCATTATCACAATATTTCTCAGGGCTGAATTCACTGGATATCTTAGTTCAGCCGCCTTTTGAGAGTGATTCTTGTCAAGTTTTTAGGTGTAGAAAATTCTGTGAATGATTTCTTTTCCTGGATGCTGTCTACATTCAAATTCCTCTATGGCACAAAGCAATTCCATTACTCCCAACTTGTAAAATCCAGTCCAACTTGTAATTTCTCTGAGACTGGACTGTTTCTAAGTGTCATAATCACAATTCCATTTAAATCTGTTGTATGAACAGGGTTTTTTTAGTTCTTTGAGAGTAAAAAGTTACATTGGGAAATCCAATGTCAGAAAACATATTGAATATTTTAGCCAAAATTGCTTTAGATCAGGCCTCATGCAAAATGTAATTGATATTTTTCACAACTTAGAAATATCAGAGCTAAGTCCCTCATTTATTGAATCAAAGACCTCTAAAATTGAAAGGAAATCAATGAATTGGTAGAAAAAACTTTGATACTTCCTATATCTGCTTGCATTAACAGTATTCTCTTGAAAGTATTATCATGAAAGATGCATGGGTTTTAATTTTTTCATTTCTCACAACCCTCATAATGAATATGTAAGGAGACAAAATGATTGCACTATGCCTCCTTCCCCTACCCTTTTTATCCACTATAGGTCAGAAAAAGTCATGGCAGTATTTAGGGTGTGGCTCACCAAAATATTTAGACCATGCCTAGCTTTTGGACACTTCCCCCAGCCCCCAAGAAAAATTGTCACCAGCCACTACTGCTGCTATAGAGAGTTAAAACGTTCTTGAGAAACACAATGCCTGAGGATAGACTCAATGCTTTGGCTCTCAATTGACTTCAAGCAAAATGTGTTTGATATGTTTGCTCAGCTCAAGAATAGAAGAGCTAAATTTCTTTTTAAGTAGCTCAAGAGCCTCTATGCATTTTTTTAAATTGCAAACCAACATGTTATATTTGATAGTTTCTGCTTACATCACCTAGATTCTCTTTGGATTTTGGGGGCAAAAGCATATCATTCTCAACAATTTTTTCTATTTACTGTTCATAGAATGAATACTTTCAATTACAAAATAGTTTTACAAAAATTTATCTGCCTGAATTGATTAGATCCCTTAATAGCTTTAGGCAATAAAGTCTCTTATCATTTTTCTGATTACATTCATTTTTATGAGAAGCATATCCATAAGAAACATGAGGCTGAAAGTAGGCAAAAGTTAAGAAACAGGTAGGCTGAGTTTCAAACAATAACTTTAAAGAGTTGTTTTTGTAAGTAAATGTTTTATAAAACTGGAATGAAAATGGAATTAGCATCTATTACATGCCTCAAAAGACCTGAACATCATTTTTGTTGAATCATAACTGTCTGAGCTGAAGCTAGATAATTTACTTCTAATTTGAAAAGAAAACGTGTATTCTATTATCTGCAGGTAAAGCTATCCAATGTCATTTTTGGGTCTGGCTCCCTGAGATGCTTTCGACCACACCCAGTTTTCAAATACTTGCCCCCCCCCCCAGCGAAAAATGTCACGAGCCGCCACTGCCTCTAGCTTACATCTAGAAACGCCAAAGTAATGGAGTTTATGCTAAAAAATCTGATCTCTTTCTGCTTTGAACAAAAAATTAGTAAAACAATTCTTCAAACCGCTATAGAATGAAACTTACTGGTCCTATGTGAAAAGTTTTTCATGTCAATTGAATTCAATGTCTTTTGCACCAATTTAGCTATGATGCGAGTTTAGGATGCTAAATGGTGGCTAAATAGTGATTGCACAAAATTTCAGCTACATGCTGATTCTTGGTCACAACTTGCAATACGGCGAACAATAGCACAAGAGTTTCGCGCTAGTTGTTCATTTACAAGTACCTATTGTATTTTAATTGTTTAATTATGGTTAACGCCAATAATATTGATCTTCTGCCTATCTTGTTGTTCATATAGGGGCATGAACTCACTTCAATAAAATACTCTAGTTTGAATGAAATGACCTTGTATATCATAAAGCGAACGCATGATAGTTCATAAACGAAACATGCAACAGCTTTTCGCTACTACCATCAAAGTCAATACACATCATTCCTGATGGAACACACCGTAATATCCCGCCATTGTTTTTGTAAGCTATGAACCGAAAATGTATTCGTCCCTGGAAAGTGCCAACCACATGACCGAATGCTCAATCCTGGTTGGGCGTTATTTCACTCATTAGTATCGATCCTCTACCTTAGAATTTAGGAACCCAGTCGATAGTAAATCTATTCTGCCGCTTGGCTATTCTGAATGATAATATCAGTTTGGCCTGTTAAAGGAGAACTGCAAAGCGAAAACTATTGTTTGAATATATGAAAGATAATGCCTTGAAATGTAGATGAAGCTGTAACTTTATGAAAATTCTGTCCCATTAGGAAGTTCAAATTGTGTTAAAACCAAAAATGAGAAGTTTTACTAATTATTAATGAGCGGCTTCCAAGTACTTCTTAAAAGGGCTTGATGCCATAACTATCACATTTTGTCGTTCCCGTTTATGAAACAGAGTAACCTTGATATATTTTGAAAGTACCTGTTTGCTTCTCTTTTCAACGGCATAATACACCAAATTGATTCTGAATACAAATTATCATGCAGATATGAAACCAAAGCTCGTTATCAACCAGACATATTAGAACCTCTTATTTGTCACAGCTCTGACGGACCAATCTTGACGGCAGTTGTTTTGACTCATCAATGGACGAATATGACTTTGTTTTAGAGAGAATTGCGAATAGGAATTGGTAGTTATACTTAAAAAAGCACTTTGCCTTTTCTTTAGAGCTTTATTTTATCGATTTGCAGCTTCCATATCATTTTTTGCCATTGCTTCGTGTGGTTTCCAACTAGCTACCTTTGTGGACATTGGTATCATACACTGACACCTAGTTAGAAGCCACATGACAATTAGACAACTAAAGATTAGATGTTGGAAATCAAACAACAATACTTTATAGAAAAGGCAAAGTATGATAACCAATCCAGAATTGCATTTTTTTCATAAAATCATCATCGTCTTGTGATGAGTCAGATGAACTCCCATTACTATTAGGGACTACACACATTAGCTCAGTTAACGGGGACAGCCCGCTTTACTGGACTGGAATTAACTCTCGTCCATTTGAAAGCTTTATACAACAACGTTTCAAATCATTGGTGATGTGACGTCTCATAAACTTGAACATGACAGTTACAACTACATTAGATTTACCCATGCAAACCAGACTGAAGCTATCACATGAGAAAATCATATACCACTTTTTATATGATAACAAGTTGCATTTAAAGAGCATTTGACAATAAAGCCTAGATCTCAGCAAAGCGGGCTGGCCCAGTTTACAGACCCCATATGATTAGGTCATTAGGCCCGTCTGAATTTTGATAAACAACAGCTCCGAAAATATTTGGTTCAATATCCAATTTGGTTCGAGCAGTGACGTTGATCATTTTCGATGGAAGGAGACGTGGCTCGAAAGGACAATCTAACCTGCCTGTCAAGTATATCTGTTCCCTTTTATTTGGTACTTCATTTTTGCAGATGAAAAGTCAAACAGTAGCAGTACAGCATCTGCTCATATGTGAGCTTGACATGAATCCCAATGATTTTTATTATTTCATCTATTCTTTTGAAGCAGATTCACTTGAAATGATCTTGGCATAGTTTGAAAACTCTTAGTGGACCTAAATTTTGCACGTTATCATACAATAGTTTAAAGCATCATTCTGCATCGCTTAGCATCTTCGGGAGAGGAGAAAAGCTACATCCATGCCCTGGTGCAATTACATGCTGCACATTCAACTATATACTTAGAAATCAATAGCCTGAACAGATAACTTTACTAAAATAAATGTGATTCTTACTGACATTCTCGTATAAATAGCGATCTTGTGTACATAACTCTCTGTTCGAGAGTTTAAACATGGTAGTCATAACGCCATAAAAATATCGATCGACAATAGCTGAGAACTCTGCGGGGCGCTACATGTATTTTACAACTAGAATTGTGCAAAAATCGCGCTGTTACGTATAAAAACGGGATGATACTAAAATTCAGCATTTCTTTTTCTACAGGATATCAACAATTAGTTTTGACTTTGTGCAGTTTTTCCTTTATGCTAATGGCAACAATTCACTTTCTTTGATGTTGCTTTTACTTGATTTGCAATTATAGCAGGTACCTTAAGAAATGTCCTGTACATTTTAATTCATATGTGGAGAGCAATTAACTGTATATTACACCTTTTCAATCTATCGAAATGCATTATCCATTCGTGAATATCTCCTTCCACAGTAACGTCTTTCACCAACATAGCTTCCATCAGACTTTGTGCTAAAGTTCATCACGTAACCGAGAACACTATATTGTAGAAAAAGAAACTAGAACACAATGTGTCATATATATTATTTATATTCTCATGACTTTAAGATTTGGTATGTTGGAGGCCCACAGATTTAAAATGTTTGTAGCCCAGAAAGCATGCTAATCCTTATCATTGCTATTTTACATTCTCATCAGTATTATTTTCAAGGAGTGATAATTTGTTTTAGCCTGGAAGTACTTCATCTGATGCAACTGATGGCCAATATGTCAGCTCTGAAGAATATAATGGGCTTAAAAAGCAGTTCACTGATGCCGAAGTGTGTATCGTAGTATTTTTATTTGTGTTATTTTTTACTGTGTGCTATTGTATTGTTTTCAAAACCTTATCTGTATTTAGGAAAAGTATTGCTTTTACAATCTTCAACTAAATATTAAATTGGATGATAGGATAGTGCGAATAGTCTGTCTCTTTCAACTTACATCTTACCATGCGGTTATGGAACTTCAGTAATTCTTTAAACTTGCTATCTTTCAGCAGAAAATTTGAACCTTTAAATTTTGATTCTTTATATCACTATACTGTTATGTCAAAGATTGTCAACATTATTCACAAATTAGAAATGGAATTTTTTTTGAATTGACTATGCTTTTGTGATTTATGTGTTCAATGCACATAGGAAAGAGCAAATCACCTCAGCAAGCTGAATAGTACATTGAATCAAGAGGTTAACCTCCTACGTAGTATGGTAAGTCTTAATACATTTTTTATTTGTCATGAAATAGTTTGAAAACCAATGAAGAAATGGACCCAAATTGGAGATAGTTTTGGCTCTAAATAGATATGTAAACCTTTTTTGTACGTGTAATATCTTTCCAACTTCTACTTATTTGTGTACCATCATGCTACGTAATATACCTCAAAAGCATTGCTGCTGAAGTTTCATATGAGATACCTCACAGGAAGTGACTTATTGATAATTTGTTTAGCATGGCAGGAAGCAGAGAATATTTTAGTTTCAATATAATAGCTATCAATTCATTACAAGAAATAGCCTATTCATTCGGAAAAACTGCAAACAGAGCTGATTTTAGCAAGTCAATAGCTTGTAAGGCAGTTTCACCATTAAACTGGCTCTGTTGCAGTGCGCAAGAACAGGACGACTTATCCTTTTATAGCGTTTTTGCAGTATAGGATTAGTCTGGAATAATTTGTCTTATTAATGACAAATGTAATAGTATAAACAGAAATTGCAAAATGTTTTCTAGCATTTACCTTTGCGGCTTCTATGGCGTGTGTTAAAATTTGAATGTTTAATGTCTAAGTTTAATCCCAGCAAATTCATCCAATCAGAACAATTTGTCATTCGTACAGGAAAGTGTCCCCCTGTGAAAGTGTATATTTTGAAGTGCTTTGAAAAATATCATGAGGAAGGACACTGAATTTGTAGAATATGTAGACAAGGAAGCCTCCAGTTCTACCTAGCAAAGCGGTGAATGTTTTTGGTGCGTAAAAATGCAAGGGAATAAGGATGGAAACTTGAGAAACAATGGAATACAGATGCTAGAATAGCATTCAGACAACTCAGTGATTACTAGCAAAATGTGAGGATAAATGACGTCATTGCAAATCAGTAACTTTGGAAAGTTTTGTTTTTGAAAACAATGGATTTTAGGATTTTTTGAGCCTCGACTTGGGAATTTATAGATTTTTAGCCTGACAACCCTGCTTGCTATATCACAGATCTTTACTGCAATTGACAAAGGTGCAAATATTTTGGCTAGACTTATGTACCCAGTAAGAGCTTTATCCCAATTAATAGGTGATCTTTGTGCTTTTATTCATGACCTAATGTCAACAGGAGCTTAGATTATAGGAGCCCATTTCATGAATGAAATACTAGCTCTTGACAGGTCATGAAGCAAACTCCATTGTCTCATGTTGCTTTATCCAGATTATCCTGCTAAGCATAGGCGTCATATCTTGATTGGCTAAGAAAGGAATTACCATCCAAGGATTCCTGCCAGTAATGTTGCGAGAATTCATTCGAGAAGCGTGTTTGGTGGTAAATCCTGTACTACTTCCTTTGCGGAAAAACTGATATCGCGTACTTTCAAATGGTTGAACAATATTTTGCAAGCTTGTTCAGAAGGCTTCAATTCAAATTTCCGGAGGGAGAAATTTTCATATCTTACGCAGATTAGGAGTTATCGACATTTCAAGCAATGATGGATGTCTTTTAGTGTCGATATCTTTTGATCTACACAAGTTATAGAAAAACGCTCCTTCTGAAAATGTGAATTAGAACCTTGTGAACACGCTTGCAAAACTTTTTCAATTATTCCAAACTGTGTTATCAATTTTTGCAAAGAAAGTACACTATGTACCACCAAAATACGCTTGTCAAACAAATTCTCACAACATTATTGCCAGGAATCCTTTGATAGTGCTTCTTTTGTTCGCCAGTTAAGATTACGAGCCTATGCTGCTTTGTTGTCGTATAGCTTCCCAGGTAGCTGATGTTACCTTTAGGCCCTGTTTACAATGTACCGGATAAATTTTTAGTTGCTCAAATGTTTTTGCGGTTTCATCATTTCTACACTGTACTGGACAAATATTTGTCGTTTTAACATTTTAGCTATGATAGGCAGACGTTATTAGTAGGACATGCACAGTAACTTATATATTGAAATGGCATCTAAACTATACCGGATTCATCTCTTATCAGATTACTTCTTATATCTGATAGGCATAACATTCATGCTGTACTGGATTAATCCATACGCTCCGCATCTCTTTTGTGTGTGAAAGTTGTACTTATTGGGTTACTTTTGATATCAGATCATTTATGAGATAGTGTGAACGCAGGAATCCAATACAGTGTCGCTCTGCAAACTCTCCGAGCTGTAGGCAGCTTTGTATTCGACCGTCAATCAATTTTCATGCCATGATAGTTGCCATGAAAGGTTCCTCTAAACAAACTGCTTAGTGACGCAAGTGAAGCGGAGCAGAACAGTGTGAACAGCGTGTAGAATTGAATCCAATGAAGTATGAACATGTAAAATGTTGATATCGGATTTGGTTAGGAATGGGGTACAAAATGAATCCAGTATAGTGTGAATGGGGCATAATAATTCCGTTAAGCTATCAGCATTCCCCATCAGTGACAATGTCTACCAGTGTTTCCCGTCTTCTCCTATAGCTGTTGGCAGATAGCAGTTTCAACATTGCCTGTATATGTGGAGCAGTTGACAGTGTGTTTAGAATAGATAGTAATAAAGCTATCTGTTCACGTAGTGACATTTCCGTGATGGTTAAATTGCTATTGTTCTTTTGCTACTTTTCCAGAGACTACGAGGAAAATGGAAAGTGAAATACTGCTGCTAAAAATCAAACCGTAGCATCTTCAAACAACCTCATTCCATGAAAACTTCAGTCTCCTTGTCCATCAGAACATGAATATAAAGTGGACAAGTACATTTACACTGTCACATACAACTGCTAAGATAGTCGGGAGCTACAATACTTGCCAAAAGTCCCCGGGACACTTTCAACTAATTATGAAAAACTATAGCCTTCTCTATGTCTATGCTCCCCCGTTCCCCAAAAACAATGTTGGTCTGTTCCTGAGGCACTTAGCGTTATTGTACACAATAAATATTTCCTTTACTGCATGTACTTCTCCCAAAAGCCAACATTGTTTAGGGGGAAGGGGGGATGAATGTTCCATCCAGATTAAAAATATGCAAACTGTCCCAGGACTTGTGGGGAGTATTGTCTGGTACTGAAATTTTCTATTAGCATTATATTTACTATGTGTTTGTCAATCATTGGGTAATCGATGGTGCTGAACATGATGGTGATGTTGAAAATCGTTTAAGTCATCTCTATGATCTCATTCTGGGTGGGTATATTTACTAACATACAGTAAAGCAGACAGTGAAAGGTTTGATCGTGAGTTCTTTGCCAATGCTGTTACTAGAGCATTTGAAGCTGTAGCAACATCCTTCATTGTTCAGTGGGCATGTTGCACGGAGCAGCATAAGGGTAAAGACATCCACTTTCACATGTGAGCCCTTCTGAGCAAGCTTCAGTGCTGGAGCATGGTAAACAGATATTTACAGGAGGTTGAAAATGTTGTGGTACACTTCTCAAGCCATGCTGGGTATTACACTGCATATCAGTATGTCACAAAGGAGGATACAGAGGTCCTTAGGAGTAAAAGTCACCCATCGTCAGTTGCTGCCCCCAAGACATTACTGGCAATACAGAAGTGTACAGCTAAGGCCACATCTCAAAAAAATGCTAGAGCTGCTAGGAAAGGATTGACTAATTTGGAAACCTCTAGCATCATTACATCAAACGGCATTGACTCCAAATTGCACCTCTTGGCCCTGGCAAGAAAGAGAAAGACTGATGGTGACAGGAAGCTGTATGAGTTCGTGCTAAACAGAGGCGAAAAAAGGTAATGAACTTATACAGTTTGAATGGGCATTGGAAACGGCGCAGCAAACGCTGGACAGACGATTAAGAATTGAAATTTTAAAAAGGCCTACAACAATAAGTGTGTATGTGGAGGTGAATGGCTGGAGTGTGCAAAACACATTTTACATAACAATGGGATTAAGCAAAATATTTTTGCTGATTCAATTGTTACGTTGCTAGCCATGGCTCGTGGAAAGAGTTTATATTACTGGTCCCACGAATTTTGGCAAAACATTCATTCTTGACCCCCTATGAGTTATTTATGGGTAGTCGGCAGATCTAACAGACCTGGACAGGAAAGGAAGGTGCTCCTACCCACCACGAGTCTGGTGTTACAATTTCAGCTAGTGTAAGCAACCCCAAGCCACCCAACCAGGGTGATGGGGAAATTACTGGAAAGGAGCAGTAATGGATGGTGTCGCCAGCGGAAGATCTCATAATGGAACAACGGCGGGAATCACCAGTCCTAGTCAGTTGGATAATCCCCAATCCTCTAGTTAGATTTGGCTGCTCAGAGGAAGGCAACGGCAAACTGCTTCTTTATCTTTGCCAAGAAAATTCTCTGAATAATGATTAGTAATGAAAATGTAAAATACTTTATGGCACAAGAAAATGAGACCCCCGGTTGGATTGCGAAGGTAGAGCTAATGGGGAAGGAGAACAGAACCATTCTAGTATGATTGGCTGTCATGACTTAATTCGGAGAAACCCTGGTGGAGGATCAGTTGCTGAAAAATATCACCAGATTAAGAAAGAATTGTTCTAGGTTGTGGAAATCCCATACAATCGCAACATGGATTGTGAGAACAATGAGTCAAGGGAATTCAGATATTGTAAAGTTAGAAATGGAAAGAACAAGGACGGACATTTTGGACATTAGTGAATTGCGGTGGAAAGGCATTGGCTTCTTCAATTCAGACGAATACTCAGTATATTATTGTGGCAACCAGAAATGTAAAGAAAATGGAGTAGCAATAACGGGGTTTATACGGTCAGGGAAAGTCAGGGGTAGTCAGGGAAGCTTGCAGTAGTCAGGGGCAAAATAGTATTTTCATTCTGCAGATCAGGGAAATCTTTCATTTTTCACCATTAAGGAAGTATGTACAACACTTTAATGACTAGGCAAGAAAATGTGATAGTAAGTTATAGGTTAGAAAGTTCTATTGTTTTTATCAAACTTAGGATTTAAGAAGTAAGTAGAAAAATCAAACAAATAAAAAGAAATTTCAAAAATGAAAACTGCGTGACTATATCAATGTGAACAAAAGGAAGAGTGTTAATCACATTTTGCATAAACTTTTTTCGTTCCTCTTTAAGAATTTCAAGTGAATTCTTAATATTTTTTTGTATAAAGTTTCTAAAATATCTACATATTGCTAGATTGAAAAATAAATATCTTGCTATTTTTTACTTGCATCATTATTAATCCAATCAGGTCAGGGGAAAAATTTCCTTTTTCAGAAGAGGTCAAGGAACAACATATAGGTTATAGTGAAATAGGTCACGGAAAATTTGTGCTTTTGAAGCAAAAGTCAGGCGAATTTTTTTCAGAATGTCCATATAAACCCTGAATAATCCTGAAAGTAGTAGGAACTGTTCTCAGTTATAAAACAGTTAGTGACCGAATCATTTCTTTAACAATACAAGGCTATCCTGTGAGTTATATAATCATACAAGTGTACTCACCAACTTCTGATGCAGAAGATCAGGATATTCACAATTTTTATGAGAAATTACAACAAGTAATAGCCACAATGGCAAATGGAGATGCGCTATTTATCATTGGGGATTTTAATGCAAAAGTGGGAGACAAAGAGGAGATAGGAATTGTTGGAAAGCATGGACTTGGAAATCGCAATCAGGCAGGAGAAAGATTGATTGACTTTTGCCCAGTAAATAATCATTTCATAACAAAAACTTTCTTTCAACAGCTGAAACACATGCAGTATACTTGGATATCACCAGATCGACTGTATAGAAATCAAATAGACTATATACTTTGTAGCAAAACACGGAGGAGCACAGTACAGGTGGCAAAAGCCCTGCTTGGCATAGATTTCGGAACTGATCATCAGCTTTTAGTAAGAAAACTGCGAATAAAACTCAAAGCGAAAGCTAATAAGTGCCAGCATGATTTAATGTAGAAGATATCACCAGAGACTTTTCAGTAGAAGTAAAAAATAGATTAATAGTTGTAGATGATTGTGAAAAATCTCCAGATGAGTTATGGGAAGGTGTTAGAGGAATAGTTCAGGAGGCAACTAATAAACACCTGATGAGTAAGCCTTCAAAGAGAGGAGAATGGTTGTTAGAAGAGACTGTAAACATAGTGAAGAAGCAAAGGTTAGCAAAGGCGGAGGGTAACCATAATAGAGTCAAAGAACTAAATGCATCATTTCAAAGAGAAGCTAGAAGAAATAAAGAAGTTTTTACAATGTTAAATGCAATATGATTGAATAGAAAAGGGAGCACAAGGGTTCTATTTAAGACAATCAGAGATATAACACATACATTTACTCCTAGGATAGGAATAGTTATGAACAAGCAGGGCAAAGATTTGAGTGAAGAAGTTGAAGTTAAAGCAAGATGGAAGAAATAAACTGAGGATCTCTATAGGTTTAATGCAACAATATCTGAAAAGGTTTTAGCAAGAGACTTTACAAGAGAACCATCAATATCTGAAAGTGAGGTTATCAGGGCAATGAAAGAAGTTGCTAATGGAAGTGCCCCTGGTATAGATAATATTCCAAATAGAGCTGTTGAAAGAGGGAATGAGGCAATAGTAATGATAACAAAGATTTGTAACAGAATCTGGGATACTGCTATTTGTCCAAGGCAATGGAAGCAATCAATACATATTCCAATACCGAAAAAAGGGGATCCATGTGCATGTGAAAATAATAGAGCCATTTATCTTATTGTGCATACAACCAAAATATTTCTAGAAGTAATAGAGAAACATCTAGAACAATACTTAGAGAAAGAAATAACTTATGAGCAAAGTGGATTCAGGAAAAGCAGAGGAACACGAGTTCAAATATCAAATTTGAGGAGATTAATGGAAACAATGAGAGAGTATCAAAGTAAAGTTTACATGTGCTTCATTGACTATAGTAAAGCATTTGATTGTGTTTACCACCAAGCCCTTCTCAATTGCTTAAGGGAAATGGGCATTCCAGAACATATGATAGTTTTGGTATGTGGGTTGTATCATGATCAAGAGGCAACTGTACGAACCATCTATGGAAGTACAGAATGGTTTAAGATCAAAAAAGGTGTATGACAAGGCTGTATATTATCTGCATATTCATTCAATCTGTACAGCAGGAATATAATTAGGAGGTCTGGCCTTGATGAGATAGCACATGGAGTCAGGATAGGCGGCCGAAATATCACTAATCTTTGGTACACAGGTGACACCACACTACTAGCTGAAATAGAAGTTCTCAAAATGCTGTTAACTAGGGTAAAGAAAAAAATTGAGCAATCTGGTCTTCGGTTGAACGCAAAGAAGACAAAAGTAGTGCTCACGTCAGGTGAATTAGGAGAATTTACAACTGCAGGCGAAACATTTGAAGGTGGAGACAGTTTTACCTTCCTAGGTGCAAGATTTGACAAGGATGGGGGTTGCACATCAGATATTACGAGGAGGATTGCCATGGGTAAAGTAGGAATGACTGGCCTATATAGAGTCATGAAAGACAGAACGATGTCAGTACCGACGAACGTGCGGCTAGTGAAAACATTACTGTAATGATGTATGACTGTGGGAGCTGGACAATTAAGAAAAGCAAGAGAAGGAAAATTGATGCTTTTGCATTGTGGTGCTAGTGGATATTGTTGAGAATACCTTGGACAGAAAGATGGACAAATAAGTTTGTTTTGGATAAATGAGCTCTGACCTTCTTTGGGCATACTATGCGATCTAGCAGAATAGAGAAAGATGTCATGCTAGGGAAGGTAGAGGTGACAAGAAGATGTGGCAGACAAAGAACAAGATGGCTCAACTCACTAAAAGAAGTAACTGGGATGACATTTTATGAATTAAAGGAAAGAGCTATGAACAGAATAGATTGGAGAATGTGTGTTCAGAGAATCGCCAAAAGTTGACGGCAACTTGATGGTGCCTAACAACAACAAATGAGTTATTTATAAATCTTTTGTATCACCTGCGACTTGTTCATATGCGTGGCTAGGGGTGGAAGAAATAGAGGTCATCTTTCTGAATGATTTTCGCTATACTCCAGCCATCTTGCCTTCGAAGGACATGCTCTTTCTTGTCTTTGGGCAAAAGGAATTCCAATCTATGTGTTACCCAGTAAGCGTTGGTTTCCTGTAAATGCTGGTAAGAAGTCCAGTGCCCTCTCTCTCTACCACAACATCTAGAAAATTGAAGTTGTTTTGCTCCTTCTCTAATGTGACTTTTAGAGCTGGATGTAGCAATTTCAATTTTTCTTGAAAATGGCCACAGTCCAGCTCGGAACCAAATGCTTAATATTTCATGTGACAACCATGATTTTTGTGGTCTGAATTAGACTCTTATGCATGCTGCTAATTGTTTATATTATTCTACGTTTAATAGCACGTAAATCTTCGCAGACTATTTTTTTATCTAACGCAGCTTGCCTAAGTTTCCTCTTTATGTTATGAAAAAAGCTCTCTATGGGGTTTAGATCCAGAGATCTTGGAGGTTTTTCAATGTCCCGGTAGTTTTCAATGATTCAGTTGCTTTTGCACTATTGTGACTCCGGTCATTGTCTTGCAAAAACAACAACTTTTCCTTCCCTTTCTCCTCAGCATGAGTAATAAGGGCTCTATGCAATGTAGCCTCAATAAATTCAGAAAAATATTGCCGATTCATTGTGGTATATTCCTCTACTAATACAGCCCCAGTGCCAACGGAACTTCCTACACCAAAATGACAAGTATTCTCTCCCCATAGATCTTTACTTCCCTTTGCTGTTAGCTCCAGACCTTTGCCACGTGTTCTCTACACCCTGGCTGCTGGTGCCAAAGCAGCCTGTTAAGGGTTTCTTTTATGGAAAAATGAGACTGCTTCTAAGTATAGCAGGACATTGTCTATCCAAAACGTAGAGGGTAGTTTTTTTTGGCAACTCTCTTTTTTTGTCTTTGGTAGTGAGAATCCGTTTTTTCCTCGATCAAACATATTGAAATCCAGATTTGTTCAAATTTCTATGCTTAATGCTGGAGGCCTACCACTCCTTTTTGTGGGTGGTTTGCACTCTATACCCAGCTAACAAATGCTCTCTACACTAGATTTAGAAATATTGCATCATTTTGCAATCTTACGATATGGCCAGTTGGACTCTTCTCTCAAGAAGGTAGCAAAGGCTTTCTTTTCTGAAATGTTCACCTGTCTCGCCATCACACTTTGATATTTGAGACCATTAGAAGTTGATTTTATGTTACCACAGGCAACCTTTCATAACCGTTTTTCGAATTTCCAGATTAATCTGTCGAATATTGCCAGCAGATATATGAAAACGAGGTTACATCTTTTGTGTTTTTGTATGAGGACCATACTAGTGACAAATTTTGCTTATTTTGCATTTGAAAGTGGCTACAACCTCATGTTTTGGTGTGCAGGACATATGGCTGAACTCCCATGTATTAGCATATCTTTTACATGCATTTTGAACAGACAAGTAGAAGAAATTTTACCCCATTGCATCAATATGACGTAACAGGGTTCATTTATACAAAACATTTTTTCATCATCGTAATCAGTACCCACGAAAACCACAACCCCCCATTGATTCCAGCTCAATATCTTATATCTGTCAAATTTCATATCAGACAATACTTGCCAAAAGTCCCTGGGACACTTTCAAATAATTCTCTCCCCCCCCGTCCCCCTAGAACAATGTTGGTCTGCTCCCGAGACACTTGGCGTTATTGTGCACAATAAATTTTTCCTTTACTGCACGTACTTCTCCCAAAATTTAATGTTGTAAGAGTCCTAGGACTTTTCGCAAGAATAGACCTTTCCCCTTATTACGTCACTCACTAGTCTGCGCGCAATGCATCCTGGTAGTTGTATTTAAGAAAGCCCGTTCATTGATACTTTGCATTGTGATCGTACGAAAGTTGTGTTATTGCTGAACGTTTACAACGAATTGTGAAAGGAATTATGGAAAATTCTGCAAGTACGTTTGACCAGCACATCCCTAGATTTGTTGAA
>WIPJ01002007.1:225992-240538 GCA_018155075.1 Cassiopea andromeda
TTCAACAAATCTAGGGATGTGCTGGTCAAACGTACTTGCAGAATTTTCCATAATTCCTTTCACAATTCGTTGTAAACGTTCAGCAATAACACAACTTTCGTACGATCACAATGCAAAGTATCAATGAACGGGCTTTCTTAAATACAACTACCAGGATGCATTGCGCGCAGACTAGTGAGTGACGTAATAAGGGGAAAGGTCTATTGTAGCTCATTCAAACGGTTATATGCCATAACCAATGTTTCACAATAAATAAGATCCACGATGGCAGGCTATCCTAGATCTTGAATCAGAGATGTTGCAGAAGACGCAAATGGACTATTCGTCACTATTCTTGCAGCTCTACTTTGCAATTTTTGTAACTTTTTTAGCTTAGTACTTCCACAGGAGCCCCAAACAAAGCAGCAATAGCAGAGGTTAGGCTCTACCAGACCCTTATACATGTCTTTACATATGGCAAGTGGAACATATTTCTTGGCGTATTTCAAAATGCCCAAATCTGTATGCTCTTAGTTTGGTTGTCCCATTTTAGGTTGCTCATCAATTATTACGCCAAGATATCTAGTTTGATTTACAAGATCAATGTCTTATGTCTCAAGATAAAATCTTGGAATGGCAGAGTATGACTGTTTCATGTGGCTTAGTTTTTGCTTAGATCCTATTATCATGGCTTGAGTTTTAATGACTTTCAATTAAAGCTTATTAGCTGGCAGCCATCGATTAAGGCGTGAAAGTTTTGAGTTGATGTGGCAACTGAGCCTTCCATGTTGTCTGATGAGTAACTGATGGTAATATCATCATCATACATTGTGGCATGGGCTTCACTTAGTGCAAAAAGTAAATCTTTGATGTATAGCAAGAAAGGAGAGGCCAAAGACACAAGCCTTGTAGGACTCTGATGTCAATGACTGAATTTAGGAAGATTCACCATTGACCTTGCAGTATTGCATGTAGTTATTTGAATAGAAAGCAAAACCAATCATGCTCTATACCATTAATGTCTTAGTGATGCAATTTGGCCAGAAGTATACCATGATCTGCAGTATTGAATGCTTTTGTTAAGTCGATAAATATAACAGCATTGACTTTACTATTGTCTATGTTTACATACCAGTCATTAGTGGATTTGAGTAAGCATGTTACAACCGAGTGCAGGGTTCAAGAATCAGATTGAAATATGTACAGGTGTTTATCTCTGTCAAGGTGATTATAGAGCTGATCATTGAGGATTGACTACCATACCATTGTTCTAGTAGCTTACAAAGGTCATTCTCCAAGTTAGTCACTATTTCTTGCAGATCATGTCCTCAAGAGTATAAGGTGTTATCATCTGCAAAATTGCATATCTCTGAATCTAAATTGATTAGGCAAATGTTGTTAATAAAGATGTTAAAAAGCAGGGGGCCTAGTACCAATCCTTGTGGGACCCTAATTTTGATTTTCCTTGCGGTACTTCTATGAGAACCAATCTTTACCCTTTGAAAGTGGTTCTTTAGATAACTACACAAGTTATTTGCTAAAAATGAGTTCCCTTGTTCATTTAGGTGCAGCTTCTTACGACTGAGGCAAGACATATCTAAATTAGAATTTTCAATCACTGGGATACTATTTTCCTTTTCAATTTCTTTGATAGTTCTGTTTAATTCTGGTATGCTCACCTTCCTATCCATGGCTTGCTTCTCCATCCTCATCACTGCAGTTGACAGGACTATTATTGTACCTAGAGAATCAAGTTTCACATCTTCAATCATTGTGTTGAAATTTCGTGCTGTATCAACTGGTTCTTTGCTTGTTAGATCATTAGTTCCTGCATGAATTATTACACATTCTGGCTTTTTCCTTACGACTCCTCTTATCACTCCAGAATGAGGCTTCACTTTAACATTATGATCTTTTTCCATACCCTCTTCATAGATCCCATCTAGCATGGAGTCACGAATGATTGCAATTCTTCTCCAAGATTTTACTATCAGCTGTCTTGATTTAGTACTGCTCAGCTGCTTGTGCTGATTTTTTGCATCTGTAGTATGTGTGATCTTATTGTCTACTTCTTTTGCACTTTCTATGGGCTTTGTCTCCGCTGCATGCATTCTGGCTAACTCAGACTTTTGTTCCTTCAGGGTTGTAGCTGAGGGTGCACTACTTTTGATCCAATTGGGATTTATGTAAGGGGTTGTTGATATGTTATGTGAATAATGCAACCTAATAGTCTTTCAATTATATTCTATTTGTCTTGTAGCTGTTTTTCAAAGGACAAGATACACTCTTGAAGGCACCTTACGAGGTCCTCTTTATTATAGTCTATCCGAATGGGTGCTTCTGGGGAATGGGGGTTTAGTTTATTTGCAACATCCGCCTTTATCAATAGAATTTCCCCATGTGCATATATCTTGAGCTCATCGAGATCTTCTTGAATTGGGTCAGAGTCTTTTTTGGAGATTTGTTCTTTGATCGGCCCTGTATCTGTTTGTGTATAGCGATTTTTGCAATCATCTTCTATGCAAACCTTTTTGTCACATTTACGGTAGGATAGTTGACCATTGACTACAGTAGAGAAAATGTTAGTTTGCTTGATTGCCTTGTCAAGAGCTGCGCTGGTCATTACATTATTCCATCCATGTTTAGTCTGGCATATTTCCACAATATTCTAAATATAACGGCCCTTGTTCTTGTTTCTAAGACTCTCGGTGGCCTCCAATAGGATTTCTACACTGTTATCCATTGACTACTATCAAAATTGACTGTATCTTTTCCAAGATAGATTCTTCACGTCTAGTCTCTTCCAGACGCAACAGCAACCCAACAGTAGTCTTTTCAATTTGAATTAATAGCACATTTCCTGCTTACTGCTATTTATCCTTCATCATTATGTATATAGTTGTTTGGATATAATCAAGTTGTGTATATGTTTATCAACTTTCCTACTCTTTGGACTCAACACGATTGCAGGGGCTCACCACAACACATGCGTGCAACTTCCAAGGTGTTGAATTTTGACTGCATTGAAGTAGCAAGCTGTCTTTGTTATTTCCATGGGTCTTTATGATGAATTCAATGTTTAGTGCTTGCTATTTCTGCCACAATGCCTAATATCATGAGAAATGACTATGTATGGTATCTTCTTTGAATTAAGCATTGCTTTGTTGAAATGTGGAGTCGTGCACAGAGCTGAACAGTTTTATTGCAGCCATGATGCCATTTTGTTTATTATCATGTGCATTCAGTTACCTGGTGAAAATACAAACTAAGCACAGAATTGATACAAGAAATTTACAAATTTCATAAAGAGACTGGACAGTCAGCTGCAAGGATGGATTCTAGCAGCATTACTGGCGATATAGAAGTGAAGTCATCCCTCTCTGAAAATGGCCGACCAAGCTGTGTACCCATGTCAATACCTCAAATCAAAATTTACTAATTTATTGTTTAATTTTAAGAAAGAAAGCAGTGAACTTCACTAAATACATTGATGACTATGAAATTTTTGTTTTAATTTTTATTTTCCAATTGACAGGAAGTTGGCAATCAATATTCCTGGCTTCTTGGATCGTAAAAATAGAGAATGTGGGGATAATATTGGTGGCTAGTTTTCCGTAAATGTAAATAGAAGTTATCAGCAGTATTGCAGTTTCTTAACCTTGAGAATCATGCAATGTTTTGTTATCCTCATTGCAAAGATGCAAAGTTTCACACTTGCAGATTTTCCCTTGTAGGTACAGAAATTGATGCAAGAAAACGCTTCCTTACGAGCACAAGTAAGTCAAGCAGAAGAAGGTCGGTTAAATGTAGAGAAGCAACTGATTGAAACGCAGTCACATGTGAATGAGGTAATTTGTTGCACCTCTCTATTTCCTGAGGTTTTTCTGAATTTCAGTAAAAGAGTTTTTTCTTTTTCAGAAAAATTGTTTCAGTTTTTTGTTACAGTTTGTCCACGTACTGTCTTACATGTCTTGCGAGGCAAGTGTATCCTTGAGCTTGGTTCTATGATGCATTGATTTAAGCATTTTTTGGATCACGAGTGCCCATATCTATTATGCTTGTGAGTAATTCTGCAAATAGAAGCTCTTTTGCTTGGCATCCTGTAGAGCTCAGTTTCCTAATTAAGCGCTAATTTGAGGATAAGTGAATAGATTGACTCCAGAGAAATGCCAGTTTACGTTTGTACAATTTTCTGTCCATCACAAACGGACATACACTACTACGGGAATCTTTCCTACTTGTATTGTACTCTAATTAGCTTAAATTAACACGGTTGCCTTAAGTTAGCACGAGAGCTAGCAAAAAGAGCCAGCCTTAAATAAAGAAATTATTTTTATGTATGTCTGCTAAATATGCATCTCAAAGCAAGATATTAAATGCTTTGGAATTTGAAATGTGTTTGCGGATAACTGCCTGTCATCAAAGGAATCACATCACTTTCTCCTTTACTACAATTACTTAGCAATTAGGTAACTAATCTTAACATCCGGCCTGTCTCTAATAAAGCTGTCTTTTGTGCATGCTCAATCTTCAAAGTAATTCCAATGTCCTTTACAAACTTCTGAAATCTTATTATTATTACTATTTATGTTGAGTAATGGCGTATACACGTACATTATACACTCTATAGTTTCAAAGTCTATTATTTGGCATACTAACTTACTCCTTACGTCAATTTGGAAAGGATCACATTATCTATACTGAAAGATTGGATAAGCATGGGTTATTTACGTCTAGTGTGTTTGATGGCAATATTTATAGTTTGTTCTTATTGATGCAAAGATTTCGCGGTGTTAGGCCGGCATCAATGGCTATGCAGAAAAAGAATGCCAAACAATGTTGGATCCATCAATACTAGAGATTCCATGGCTGATGACGACGTAAAGAAGTGGGATGAAGTAAATGGTACAAAATGGAGTTATGGTAAAATTTGTAAAGGCGTGAAAGGGTTGAAGATGCATCAGAAACGCTTTAGAGTCATTGAGGGCCTATGTGAGGATGAAGTGGTGGTTGGAAATTCAAGTATAGATTGTGGCAGCTTATTGGATGATTACACAGAAGTACCTGCTGACTAGCTCGAATATCAAAACATAAAAACTGGGATTTTGCTACCTAAAAGGGATGAAGAATGGGGTCTAGCAAATATCTACTTCAAGTCAATCTTTGCTGATTGGGATTTTAGTTCTTCCTCACTTGATCTAGACGCTTTTATCCAATTTATGAACAATTCTATTTATAATTATTTCAAGCCTAATTACGGGACTGTTGACAACTACACAGACAAACAGCTTGTAATCAAATACAAGGAGTATTCCACCAATTCATTGAAAAAGGTACTGGAACGGCTTAAAATGCTTACTGCTCCTACATCCGAAATCAGATATGTCTCTCGTCTACTTAGAGCTATGCTCTCAAGCAAGTCCTAAATCAGCTCTTCCTCTTCAGCCATGCATTACGACAAGCAAATTTCCAAGAATATCTGGTGCTCTTTAGAAAATATTATTGCTAAGCTATCAAAGGTCTTGCCGTCCTTTTCTCGTGAGGTATGTATTAAACACTTTATCAGAATGTTTTTGTCTGTTATGCCTACCCGCCAATTTGCAATTCCCAGCTGTATTCCTTTATTAGAAAAGCCTTCAACCCCTTTTAATTTTGACCCCCGATCTTACCAGAAAGTAGCGAATATTATTCGCAAAATGAAAATTTCAGAAAGTCTGCCTGCTAGATCAGATATCAGTGATATACTTTAAGAGGTGTCCTTATCTTCAAATGGTAATAACAGAAATAATTGCTGTTTTCTGGAAAACTTTGTGTCCCTGGCGTGTGCAAAAGAGCATGTACTATTCTAGTTCACAAAAAAGGTAACCATGATGACCCTGCCAACTTTAGACCTATCACTTTACAATCTGTCCCTGTAAACATATTTACCTCTTTTCTACTCAACACTATTCTCTTCCTCAAGCAAAATGGTTTTGTCGAGCAAGGGATTCAGAAAGGATTCACCCATGGAGTCTCCGGTGTTCTACAACATAGATCAATTATGGGCCATGTGATTACTAAGGCTTTTTTGAAACAACGCTCTGTAGTTATTACTCTCTTAGACCTTAAGAATGCTTTTGGAGAGGTTCACCACAGCTTGATTAACAGTGTTCTGCCATATCACCATATTCCTCAAACTGTTCAGCTACTCATTGCCAATCTTTATACAGGTTTTCACTCATCCATCATTTTTTATTATTTCACTACTCCGGCTATTCCCTTTCAGCGTGAAGTGCTGCAGAGTTATTCTCTTAGCCCCCTTTTGTTCAACTTATGCTTTAACACATTTATACAATTCATCAAGCCAGAAAAGTATACTCACTTAGGTTTTTCTCCATATGATGCTAGTGACTGCTTGTTCCATCCTATTCAATGGTTCCAATTTGCTGACGACGCAGCAGTTTTGACAAGTAATGAACGCAAAAACCAGTTAATATTGAATTGCTTCACCAGATGGTGCCAATGGGCTTACATGCAGATACACGTGGAAAAATACATCACATTTGGAATAAAAAAGTTTTCTACTCGATCTCTGCAATTCCAACCAAAACCCCTCATCAACTCTAAGAGTCTTCCAACTGTCAAGAATGGTGAACCATTCAAATACCTTGGCCGCTTCTTCAACTTTGAAATGAATGACAAAGATCATAAAGATCTCCTTTTATCTTCACTTCATGACATGCTACAAACAGATGACTCTTTACATATTCACCCCAAAAACAAATTGTTACTCTATCATCGCTATATAATTTCCAAACTCTCTTGGCATCTATAATATTCCGTATACTACCGCATGTATCAATACAGAAGTTCGAGACAAGAACATAAATGTGTGTTTAGCATATGACTCTCAACAACTAACTTCCTATGTCACATGTCTTTTTGGGCTACCTATTAGGAGGTCTGGTACCCACTCCATTACAGCATCTAACTGTAGCAGATTTGTCTAAAACATGGATTTCTGAACATCTTGTCAATGCCGTCACAAAATATATTCGCCAGTGGTTAGAACTTCCCATCTCTGCAACACTAAGTGCCATCATTCTCACACAATAATTTTGGCCTTTTGTTTCAACTTCCATCTGTTAAATGTGTACAATACCAAGCTGTCTTACGTTCTGATCTGAAATCTTCCGAGGATTATGCTATAACAAAGCTATGGAAAAGCACCAATTGTGGAACTAACGTCCAGTATGACACTTGTAAAAATATAAAACATGTCCTAAACATTGTCCGTGCTGATCACGCTGAAAAGCTCCAACCTAAGCTGCCATCTCAAGGTTTCATCATATCATTTCATCTTGAGAAATCCCTGAAGAGACTCAATTCCTTGTGGTCTAGAGCTCAAAGCAGCCTCCCTACTAACATCTTTAATTTCACCATTAGATATTTAAAGAGCACATGAAATGAAATTTGTTTTGCCGTGTATATCACAAACAGACATAAAAAAAGACATATTTGATGTTTATAAGGAAATATGATCCGCGAAAGTAATTTTAAATTAGTATAAAAGAACGCGATTTTGCCATTGCTGGTGGCTCTGCTAAAACGCGGCCAAAGGCACGTGATTTTTCACACATGACGTCAGGTTGTTTGTTGTACTACCGGCAAAACAATACAGGAACATGTCGACTGCGATGAAGTTGAACCTGGGAGAAAGAAACAAGGAGGAAAATACTGTGTTGCTGGCAGCCCAAACGAACAGAGCTGCAGGAATACTAATTACACTCTTGGTATTATGATGCATCAATTTCCTAAGGATGGAAAACTACTACAAGAATGGATCAGGTTTGTTAGACGGCATAGGGCCAACTACAAAGCGCAAAGCAAACATGCAGCTCTGCTCTCCTCATATTGATGAATCCAGCTTTTCAAGGCCGATCAAAGCTGGCACAAATCTCCGCTGCAAGAAAATTCCCATTCCAGGAGCTGTTCCAACAAGAGATTCTGTCACTCTTTATTTGTCACCAAAATTATCACAACGTGACAAAAGACAGGTAACTACATAATAAATATTTGCATACTTGACAAGGGAGTGTTTCCCTGAAATCCTGAAGGTATGACAACAGATCAAACTTGACTGCAACTCTAGTCTAGAGATTTGTTGATATACTAATACAAATTCCAGAACCCAGAAATCAGCTCAATTATGATATGAATTTTTAGTACTATTTTGTTCAGTGCATTAGAATATATATCTATGGCCTTCAGTACTCTATATGTGCATTACTATTATTAAGAGCAGTTCATCTTTTCTGGATATGCTCAAATACCTTGGTTTTGATGAAAGACCTTGCTTATTTATTGCCAGGAGTGAACTAAACATTACAATTTTCACAACAAGTACATTAATTTATTTTGTGGTAGAAATAAGGCATAGACAAATCCAGAATTGAAATCCAGAACTTTTGATTACCTTTCCTATGATATTGTTGATAATTTTATTGTTGTACAATTGCATTGTATAAGTCTTTGATTAATGAGAAATTTAAAAGAACATTGTTTAAATGGAAGTTTGAAAAAAATTATTAAATGTTCACAGTTCCAGTACTATATTTATAGGCATGTTTTGGCCAGCCTGCATTTCGATGAGAATCTGCATTGGGAAAATGAACTATCAAAGGGTGGTAGGACATACACCAAGATTGTTTGGCCAAAATAGAAACTGGGTGAAAAAGCTGTCAAAGAAAGGGCTATCCCACAAACTTATGGCAAGAATAGAACTAATGAAAACTTGCTGACAATATACAAGTTGTAAATACCACTCATATTTCAATTTGGAATTCACCTGAGAAACGAAAATTCTAAATTAAATATTTTTCTAGGCTATGTTAATGAACTAAGGGACGTGCATTTGAAAGTACCCAGCAGTTGCTTTCAAATATTGTTTGAAGAAATCATGTCCTATCAACCTGAACCAATGGAGAGACAACTCAGTGAGAAAAAGCAAGAGTGAGGCATTGCAGCTATATGCAAAGAAGAAGATAAAACAAAGAGATAAATATATTGTTTCCAAAGTGTAAGTTGCAAATTCATGAAGTCATTTGAGCATACTCCTTCTGGGAATGTTAACTGGATTCTACGCTGAAAGCTAAGTAGCATGCAACTGCAATGCTTCAACCAATTCTTTTTACAATAATATGCAATTACTCATGTTTACGTCAACATGTACGCTTAGAAAATAACTTTTTCACATGTCCAAGGCAATATGAATTCATAGAAACTTTGAATGGATCATTTTTGGTACATTTTCAAAGACTAAGGAAGGTTTGGTAGTTAACTATACATGATTCCAGTTTTACATAAGGGTGTACAAAGTTCTCAGGTTGTACAAGTCTTCTTTCCACCATTTGCTCTCATAATGAACTATCTCAGCATATTTAGTTCTTCAGTAGTACAAGAACAGGAGACATTGCAAGATGCAATTCCCAACACTTGGCGAGGGAGCACAGGTGATACCATGAAAGCAAAAGATGCAGAGCCCCACCAGTATGCAAATCTTGTCTAAAGCCAAGATGAGGACACAAAGGGGGCATTGCAGTTAATATAATTCTCTCCTGTATCAAACTGTTGACAGTCATTCTGTCATGACATGCTACCTGTTAATAAAGGGCTAAAGTTTCATTTTCCAATTTTTGATAAGGGGGTGCCCTGTTGTGTGCACATGATGAAAGGAATGAAACTTTCATTGTTCAAACAGATCAGTTAATTTTGGGCTCATTTACACTCATCATTTTTCGCAAAGCCCCTTGCATTATATGTAGGATACTTTCTCCATAAGAATGTATAAGCACATGTCAGTACTGACCAAGCCAAAGTAGCCAAAAAACCATTTAGCAAGCCATCGATATGCCACTGCATGTAGAAACCTGTAAACAAACAAACGTTGTAAATAGTGAGAATACTTTACAGTTGCAACATTTAGATAAAGTGACGCCCAGTGTATAGACAAACACTGAAGCTAGCTTGGTAGAATATATCGGTTGCTGAGGTGCAGTGAAGGTAAATTTGACAGCCAGAAAAAAGTGCTGGTGAAGAGACTTACTCATTCTCTGATTGACCATGCTTCTTCTTATAATTCTTTCCTTGTCTGTCTTGTAGTAAAGTAACCACCATTTTAAAAATAATCATATTCACAAGAGCTGCATGGTCTTCATGCTGGGTTGTGCAAGCATAAGTGTCAGCCAATCGGTCAAACACAACTTTTCCATAATCTTCGGCTATTTCATGGCAATATAGAAACTCTCGAGATGCAACTAACAGCTCTGGACAACAATGGGAACAAACACACCAAGTTTCCAATGGTTTAACCCTCTCGTATCTATTTTCTAATTCCTGCCGTGTAAGCCCATCCACATTCTTTTTCTCATCAGCTACGGCCTGGTTTTGTCCTCTAATGCCATCATCTTTGGGAACCAGTGGTTCATTCAAATACAGCTCAAAGATACTAGCGACAGCAGTTACTTCTATTTCCTCGTCACTATCATTACTGCCATAATACTCATTATCGCTCTCAGAATTAATCGCTGACATAGTGACCTAAATGAACTCGACAACAAGATCATGGTTCCTAACAAACAATCTGACGTCACTTACAAGAATAAAGCTCGGCCCAGTCTCCAATCGAAAGAGCCACCAAATAGTGCCAGTAACAAGTGACAATTAACTATTTCCAATCATTTGCCGAAAATTTAAATATGAAATTCATTATCAGCGTGTTGACATTGCCAACCTCCGATATATTTTGTTTTCATTTAATGTGCTCTTTAAACAATACTCTTGCTAATAAGAGAAGCCTCTACCTATGGAAACTTGCCACCACACCTGATTACTCTTTCTGCCTTCAATCCAAGTCACTCCTCCATGTTGTTGCTGGATGCATATTATATTTAGAACAAGGTCGTTATACATGGAGTCACAATACAATGCTAAAGTTCCTGGCCCAAACAATGCCATGATTAAAACCATCTAAACTATGTACATAGATCTACCAGGCTACTTATCGCCATCTATTCTAACTGGAGAAAGTCTTCATCCTGACATGCTTCTTAGTATAGGAGATAAATGCCTCTATATTATAGAGTTAGCAGTAGACTTTGATGCTAACTTTGAAGGAAATTCTCAACAAAAGGAGATTAAGTATTGACCTCTCCTAAAACGTGTTGAAAATACATACCGTAAAGTAAAGTTTATAAACTTATCAACAAGTTCTCTTGGTATTTTTGGTCAAACATCTGAATCATATTTTGACATGTGCAAAGAGCTAAGCATTGAAAAACCTCACCTCAACTTTATAGCAATGAAAATGACCACCATCATCGTATGCACCACGTATTAAACTTTTTTCATGAGAAAAAACCATGGACTGACCCAGAACTCCTCTCTTACTTACACAATATTTTATAAACTATAGCTCTTTTGTTATTATTATTATTATGTTTATTATTGTTTTTTTGTAAGCCAACCAAGTACAGATTGACTTTTTAGTGAGATTTGCACTTGTAGTATTTAAAGAGATATTATGTCATGTATGATGTTTTGACAAACATTGTTATTATTATTATTAGTAGTACCGTCCGATGCTTAAAATTGATTGCCTGCACTACTGCCCAAGAAACAAACTTCTCCTTTATCATTATTTTGTGCTATCGGAACCCTCTTGGCATTTGACCATTGCTGATCTTAGCAAAACATGGGTGGTTGAAAATTTAGATAGTTTCCAGTTGTGTGAGGCAGTGGCTAGACTTACCTATAAGTGCGACTTTCAGCTCCTTCATCTTAAAAACATCTAGATACGGAATAATTCTTATCCTTCCATCAATCAAGTTTATTGAATACTAAACTATTATACGGAGCACTTTGACATCTTCACCAAATCCTGACATTAAATCGCTTTGGGTCGATACAAGCTATGGCACTAATCTTCAGTATGACCAGGTCCAGAATACTAAACAAGCTTTGAAAGCTGTACAGTATGAGCACAAAGATCGCATCAAAAAACATAAAATATCTCAACTACACTCTTCCAACTCGAAAAAATCTTTGCAAATGGTCCATGTCTCAATCGTCAGCATGCTCATTCAGCCTTCAATCAGAATACAACACATGATATCTAGTTGTAAATGCTACCTCGAAGAGGGGAGATACACTTGGCGCCATAACTCTGTCCTTCTCTACCTTACTAATACATTCTCATCTCTTAGCCAATGCAAAATCTATGCTGATTTACTTCTCCATGTTTGATTACCGGCGACTCCGTTCGTCCTGGCTTTCTACTCATGGGGAATAACGTACTCTACATTCTAGAACTTACACTAAGCTTCGAGACTAATATGCAGGTTAATAGTATAAGGAAAGCCAATAAGTACAAATGACTTACCAAGGACCTGTCCTCTACCTATAGCAAAGTTTATTACTATTACTATATGTATGCTGATTTACTTCTCCATGTTTGATTACTGGCGACTCCGTTCATCCTGGCCTTCTCTTACTCACAGTGAATAACGTACTCTTTATTCTAGAACATATGCTAGGCTTCGAGACTAATATGTAGGTTATTTTTAAGGAAAGCCAATAAGTACAACAGACTTATCAAGGACCTGTCCTCTACCTATAGCAAAGTTACTTTTATTAACCTCGCCATGGGTGCTCTTGGTGTTATGGGCTCTTCATGTTATTCATTTCTATCTTTGCTTCAGGATCTAAGCTTTGAGAAGCTTGTTCAGAAATGAACATTGCTATTAGGACCTCATACTTCATCTTTTGCCAAAGAAATAAACCATGGAATAACCCAGAACAACTTCTGAACATTTATGTCCTTTCCTTATTATTTTACCTTCGGGTTATGTTGTGTGTCTATTATCATTATTATTTTGGTTACTTTTCATGTATAGTACAAACTAGCCAATGGTACACTACCATCATATGACAGGAGTATTATTGTATGTAATAAATATATTCATATGACAGTTTAACAAAAACTGCTGAACTTCTTCCATGTGTTGAAATTAGTGATTCCTGTCGTTACCTAGGTAGATATTTTGATTTTGATATGTGGAACACTGTCCATAAACGAGAAATCTCTCACACAGTAACTGATATTATGTCCAAGATAGATCTCTTACCTTTACATCCAAGATGTAAGGTCCAGTTGTATATTCGCTATCTTTTACCTAAAATATCATGGCATCTTACTGTTGCAGACTTTACAACAACATGGGTATCAGAAAACCTTGATAACTTGGTCACCAGCTATGTTTGTTCATGGTTAGACCTCCTATATCAGGTACATTGAGCAATGTCTTTCTTCCTCATGAGAAGTTTGGGCTACACGTGCATCCTCCATCAGTTAAGTATCCCCAATGCCAAACCACTCTTTGCAATTTTATTTAAATCTTCACCGAATGATGCCATGCATACCTTGTGGAAGGAGAAGAGTGCTTCGACCAATTTTCAGTATGATTAATACAAAAACACAAAAGAGGTTTTGAAATCCTCTCACTCACAACAAGAAGAAAGGCTCAGAGACCAACTTTTTTCTCAAGGGTCCTTTTTTTGGAGCATGAGTGAACACTCACTAACTGCCTTAAATTCACTATGGTCATCTGCACAAAGTTGCTTGCCAAAAAGCATCTTCAACTTTTCTATCAACTACATAAACAACACTCTTAAAAAAAAGACTAATCTTAAGAGATGGGGTCTATCATTATCTTCTGATTGTTCTTTCTGCCTTACACGAGAATCCCTTCTTCGTATAATTTCTGGTTGCAAAGTCTATCTTCAACAAGGCCGTTACACTTGGCACCATGATTATATCCTTACGTTCATTGCCACAACATTTAGGTCATTACAGCATGCTAAGAGTTTTGCTAGCAACCCAGGATTTCTTAGCACTTCTATCATCACTGGGCACGATTTGCGACTGGACTTAATTTCACTTTCTAATAAATCGCTTTACATTTTAGAGTTGACTGTGGGATACGAATCTAACCTAAAAAGCAATTCCAAAAGAAAGAAACAGAAAATATAGGGGACTGGTACAGCAAATAAAAAACGATTATGAGAAGGTTAATTTTTTAAATCTCTTGATAAGCTCTGTGGGGACATATGACAAGAGCACTACTGAATTTATTGACATGTTGAAAATGTTGAAATTTGATAAAAGAACGACAAACTACACCATTAAGAAAATTACCAACATTGCTATCCGAAGGTCATATTATATCTTCTGTAGATGGAGCAAGGAAGGGACTGGTCCTGAACTTATGACACTGCAATAGTCCTATGTTGATGTTTGCTTCTTTTTCTTTCTTTTCACCAAGTAGACAATGTATGCTACCTAACATCTAGTGAGGTTTTCAATTGTAGTAGTTAATTGCTGTATTGATTATATGAAGTTTCTATTATTATTTACTTGTGTTTCTAAATTGCTTTGTATTACAATTGCTAACTCGGTCACCCCCAGTGACCTAAGTTGAGGAAAGGTCTGAGAAGCAAAAATGTCACTCAAAGATTAGCAGTCATACTGT
>WIPJ01002007.1:240609-267445 GCA_018155075.1 Cassiopea andromeda
TGCGATCATTTTTTCACTATCATTTTTCGCAAATTTTATCAGCAATTGAGCGCTGCAATTCAACCACACCCCTCAGGGGGGTCACATGGTCCTTCACAGCAACATGTGATATCATCAATCCATGCATGCAAGTGGGGGCATTTCTTGTTTTTCCAAGGCTAATTTCCAGATTTGCACGCTCAGCAGGCAATATATAACAGCTAGTATTCAGGTACAATGTAGTGTGAAAAGATAATGAATGAGCCAAGTGTGCAATAAACATAGATAATGTAGTATCAATAATTGTTGCCAGATGCATTAACAAAAAGCTCAAACACCATGTCAAGGAGCATCCTTTGTTTGAGTATTCCTTTAGGATAGGTTACATTATACATCAGAGGAAGGGGATATAGCGTCCTTCTCAAAGAGCATGTGTCCCAGTATTAGGTCACAGCAGAATGAATAAAATTGAAAAATGTGTGTAGCAACTGGTTATATTGAATGTGTACAAAATATAAATTTCTCAATACTTCATCAATTTAAACAGGGATCACCAGTGTTCCTAAAAATAATGGGGGCTTTACACCTTTGGGGAAGGATGTAATGCTAGAGGAGTCTAATAAGCATCCAGGTAACTTAAAAAAATCTTTATAGGTAATAATAGTATTTATATTAACATGGCAAGTTGGCTGCACTTAGAAATTACATATAAAATGGTGTAAGAGGACTAATGTATAGTAGGCAAGATAACAGTAAGACACATTATTTAATCTCCCCTCTAAGATAGCTTAAATGTTACTGATTGACATGTACGGAATTATCTTGTGATCTGCCCCTCCAATAAAAATTGTAGAGTGCTTCATCCATAGCAAGTTCAGCCACACTCTCTGTAGATGCATGGATATTAAAGCTATCTTATTGGCCAGTGTCCTGCTGGTCCTCATTTAACACCAACCCTAATAATGCCAGGGGCGAAATGTGGTTTACCAACACTTTGGGCCACAGTTAACGCCATTCAAAAAGTATAATACAGTAGTACCCCGCCATTTAGAAACTCATTGTGTAAAACCTGGCCGCTTCATTTCTAACACATAGGGAAAAACAGTAAGACAGGCCAAAAGATGTCTATTGCTTACTGCAAGAAACTCATAAAAGGTGCAAGGAAGTTGCTGTTATGTGGCTGATATTACATGTATAGTATAACTGTATTTTTGTTTGTGAGACATAAGAGTTATGTATTATGAAGTGATTGAAAACGCAATTGTCCACTCAACATTGTTGTTAAGACACCTGAGTTATAATTTCAGTCTGATTGGTTTCTTATGAGTGTAGGTGGTGTGCCATTTGGCAGATCTCAGTTTCTTATAAGTCAGTTTCCTCTTAGTGGGGTGAATCCAGGGGGTAATTTCAAGGGGGCTCAGGGGGTGGAGCCCCCTTGTTAGAATCTCTGCTCATTTTTGGGGGCTCAGTCCCCCATCTTACATTGGCTTGGCTTTTTTAGAGTTTATTGGCCTTGCTTCCAAAGTGCTATGATCAATTGTGCACTGCTATATCATTATTGAGGCTTTTCTTATTGTTTATTATTGAACTAAATTATCATGTTTCCATCTTTGGAAATATTTGCGTGGTTGTGCCTATAGCTCCCCTTGTTAAAATTTTTAGAAATCACCACTGGGTAAATCTTCTCAAGTTCCTTGCCAAATGGCGATGGAGATCATGCACTGCCACAGTCCTGTCTTCTACATCTTTCAGAATGGCCATTGTTTTTGATCGTCCCAGCCATCAAGCAGTGCAGTCTGACATTTTTACTGTCTTCCTCTGGCTCCTTACTACTGTAGCGAAAAGTGTAAAAGCCTTGCAGTATTCCTAAATTTCAGAAATTATGATCTATGGTAGGTCCTCGAATAAGTCCCCCAGGGGCCTATATCACATAAAAGTAGCTAATTAAAAAGTGCAAAATTTAGAGATATGCTTCCTAGAATTATATAAATAATAAAGTGTAAGTGACAAAATATGTAAAATAAAAATCATGAAATGGCCCCCGTGCCAAGTACTCACCCTAAGCAAATCTTATATTCAATACACCCCAGAAACTACCATTACCCCTGACCATTAGGGTTACCTATGAATGTGCTGTCAATTAAAAGAACAAAATTCACAGATATGGTTCCTATTCTAATCTAAATAATAAATTTTAAAAAAGACAATGTATAAATTAAGAATAATGAAATGACCCCTATGATAATCACTCACCCTAAAGAAATAACACATCCACTAAATCAACGCAAACACCGCTACCCCTGAATGTTTACATTAGCTATGAAAATGCAGTCACCTCCTTGTTAGGGACATAGCAGAGGTGCCACACCTCCACCCTTTGGTAAGAAAGTAGAACAAATGACTCCAAGTTATGAAAATTATTATGGAAGATAAAAAGCACTTGACAGCCAAAAGAGATATGATATATTATATATGCCAATATAAATTTCTTGATACTTCAACAATCCACTAACTTAAATACTAACTTAATGTGATGCTACAAGAGTTTAATATGCATCCAGATAAGAGGTATACTTCAAAAATCTTTATAGTTAATAATAGTAGTTACAGTGAGTATGAGCACGCAAAATAGGTTATCTACTTTGCAAAAAGTAATTGAGAAGCACTGACTAAGACATAAGTGATAAAATATACAGTTTCCAATATAACTCTGCAAGAAGATACAATATCCACTGTTCTGTCCATTATGTTTTGCAGTATAGTCCAATAAGTAATGATTCTAAAGTGGATTTCTTTACTGTTTATTCAAATAACAGTCAGTAGCATTGGAGACATTAAATTGTCCTTACAGCAGCACAGCCCCAACTGTCCTACTGTGCTGTGCAGATCAGTATGCATTGATATGAAAATACAGTTCTGTTAAGATCTTTATCTCATTATAACAATAGACACAAAAACCAGATGAAAACATCCTGCTCTGCCATCCTGTTGAAAAAGAAATAACAGGCTTACCACTGTCTGTTGTATCAAACCATTACATATATATGAGTCCCAACTTGGTGCACTTGCACTTTGGGTCAAATAACTAACCCTTATAACATCGATCCATTCACTTGAGTGTAAATAATGGCTCCATAGAATTTTCATAGACAATCAATTCAATACTACATCACATAGTAAACACCTGTACTTCTGCAACAACATTCACTCCTAATTACACCTTGGAATATCATTTGACTGTAAATAATGGTTTCATGGAATTGTCTGTCATAATCTAATCATTATTACAGCACATAATAAATGCATAAACATAGACAATTAGTTTATGAAGCTATAATTTAAAACTAATTCAGGATATGGATACACACCAACATTCTGTGCATAAAGTTATTCCACATAAATCCGACCTTAGGATATAAGCCAAGCCACTTTAGCATAAACAATTCATCCATGATATT
The DNA here is from genome assembly GCA_018155075.1 of Cassiopea andromeda. Classification (NCBI taxonomy): domain Eukaryota; kingdom Metazoa; phylum Cnidaria; class Scyphozoa; order Rhizostomeae; family Cassiopeidae; genus Cassiopea; species Cassiopea andromeda. The sequence continues at coordinate 244,047 of WIPJ01002007.1, forward strand.
GTAATTGAAATCCTATTTAGTATTGGACTGCAAACCAAAATCTATACATGGAGTTACATCTGAATGAATCAGAACTTAGGAAATAAGCTCAGGCACTTCACCATAAAAAATTAGGTCATGAAACTATAATTGACATTCCATTCAGCATTGAACTATATACCAAAAATTTGCAAACAAATTCGCCCCACAACAAATCAAATCCTACAGATTTAGCTCACCCACTTCAACATTAAGAATTTGCTTATGAAGTTATAGCCCAAAAAAAATGCTTTCAAAAGAAAAATTATTTGCCACCCCCCTCAAGGAACCCCATGCCCCCAACTCGCACTCAAAACATCACAATTCAATAAATCCAGTCCCTGGCAGTAGATTTCAGGTACTTGAACTCAAGCAACTCAAGGGAAGAGAACTTGCAATATCAATATGGCTATAAAGGTCAAGGGTCACCATGAACAAAATGAGAGCGAATATCAGAATTTACTATTCCAAACTGATTGAAAACGGCAAAAGCGCTGACAAAACACGAAAATAAATGTAAAAAGAGTATTTCTTGTTCCTTAGAATATGAACAAGAAATACTCTTTTGCATTTATTTTAGTACATCACACTAACAATGCAAATCTGCTCAGTTTCGGGAATGAAATATGGCGACTCTTCAAATCCAACGGATCTTCACAGTGCTCTTCGTCTGCACGGCAATGACATACGGGAAAAATAATGAAATCTACACTGCTTACAAACGCCAAGGAAGAACTTACCCTTACCAGAGAAAGTGCCAACAGCACAATGAATCAACATGTCGAACAAATATTATATCAAACACAGAATGGAGCTGCAGCTAAGGAAAAACGAAACTAATTCTCCTCCCCAAAAATAAACCACTGAAAATGCCATGCTGCTTAATTGAATACGTTGTCATTCCAAGTATTAGCTATAGCGAAAAAGTATCGCCATTAGCCTTATGACACTTCGAGTAATTCCGAGAAAGTATTGAGCTCGGTCGCTGAGGGGGAAATCGGGAAATACTCCAATTTCTCCAAAACTGATTCTCGTCTCCAAAAATAGACTACTTCTATGTCATACTGCTCACATAGAATATTTGTTCTTTCCAAGTATTGGAAGTATTAGCTATACTGACGATCTGTCTCCATTAGCCATATGACACTGTAATTCATCCAGAGAGAGTGCTGAGCTTGGGATTTTGGATGGGAAAAAGTGGGAAAACGCCTGTTTCTTCCAAACACGCACCAAAACTAGAAATTTCTTTCCCCATTTTACCTCATTTGCATGTCATTTGCATATTCACATATTAGTATATAGTGATTAGATAAAAGGGCACACTAGGTTTTACAGATTAATATAGGTTGCTTGCCAAATGCACCTTTGAAACTTGCTAAAATAGATTGCCACTGAATTTTATTCAGCAAAAGAAATCGACGGAAAAATCCTATTTAGTATTGGACTGCACACCAAACTGAATGAATCAAAACTTAAGAAATAAACTCAGGCACTTCATCATAAACAATTAGGTCATGAAGCTATAATTCACATCCCATTCAGCATTGAATTATATACCCAAAATTTGCAAGCAAATCTGCCCCACAAGAAATCAAATCCTACAGATTCAGCTCACCCACTTCAACATAAAGAATTTGTTTATGAAGTTATAATTGAATACTCATTTAGTACATGGATAGACACCAAGAATCTCTGCACAAAGCAAATCCCAATAATTGGAGCTTAGAATATAAGCCAAGCTACTTTAGCATAAAATAATTGATTCATGATATTGTAAATGAATTCCTACTTAGTGTTGGACTGCACACCAAAATCTACACATGAAGTTACACATGACGAAAGTACAACTTAGAAAATTAGCTAAGCCACTTGAGTATATAAAGTTAGGTCATAAAACTATAATTCACATCCAATTCAGCATTGAACTAAATACCAAAACTTTGTAAACAAATTTGCCCCACAACAAATTAAATCCTAGAGATTCAGCTCAAACACTTTAACATACAGAATTGTGTTATGAAATTATAATTGAACAGTCATTTAATGTATGGATACACACCAAGAATTGCAATAGTAGGTTCATGAAATGGTAGCCCCAAACAAAAATATTTTCAAGAGAAAAACATATTTACCACCCCCCTCAAGGAACCCCATGCCCCAGCTTCCACTTAAAATCACAACTCAATAAATCCAGTCCCTGGCAGTAGATTTCAGATACTTGAACTCAAGCAACTTAGGAGAACAGAACTTGCAATATTCATATGGCTATAAAGGTCAAAGGTCGCCAAGAACAGCATGAGAGTGGATATCAGAATTTACTATTCCAAACTGATTGAAAACGGCAAATCACTGATAAAATGCGAAGATAATGTAATTGGAGTCTGGACCATGAAATACAGTGAGGAACATCACATGAACAATGCAAACCTGCTCAAGACAGCAATGTTGGTAGGCCTATTTCTGGAAGCAAATATGGTGACTATTCAAATCCAACAGATATTCAAAATGCTCTACATCCGCACGGCAAGGAAATATGGGAAAAATGATGAAACTTACACTGATTAACATTAAAAACAGAACTCAAAATCTCTTATTTTACTTATTTGCTTGTTATCTACTATCGAAAGCCGAGTGTCTGTGCAGGTGGAGCAAGGCCACCTATAAATAGCCACACAGGCAAGCAACCCTAGGCTGCACGTGAGATTGAAGCTAAATACAAAGAAACGGCAGCCTATAATAACTCTTTTTATTTATTAAGAAAGAACTTACCTTAAACAGAAAAGGTGACAACAGCAGAATGAATCAGCACATCGCGCAAACACCATATCAAAAACAGAATGGAGCTGCAGAAATATCGCATGTCCTCCATCCATTGACGAAAAAGAAAACTGATTGTCGTCCCTGAAAATAGACCACTACAAATGCCATAGTGCTAAAGTAGAATACTCTGTCTGTCCAAGTATTAGCTATACTAAATATCTCTATCAGCCACATGAAACTGGAATATATCCCAGGAGAACGCTGAGCTCTGTATTAACGAGGGGGAAAATTGAGAAAACAGCAATTTTTCCCAAATGCTCACTATAACTAAAATGTCCTTTCCGTGATGCACAATGATGGCACACAAGGAACACCTGGGGGAATTTTTCGGGCGAATAGAACAAATGGCTTGGGAGGAGTAGCGCCTTCAAACCTTCTCAATTTTACCTCATTTGCATATCTGCATATTAGTATAGAGTGATGGACAGTGTTTTTGTAGAATATGAGCTGTACTTGTCAATACTATTTTTTGGATTTCCTGAAGCTGTAGTTGTCCGGGGATCTTTTCAAGGTGATTTTCACAGCCTTTGTTTATCATACCCAGAGCTCCTATAATTACAGGTACAGTAATTGCTTTTAAGTTCCACATTCTGGTTATCTCAATCTCGAGATCTTTATACATGCTCAGCTTATCAAATTCCTTGGCAGCAATGTTGTGATCTGTTGGGACACTCATCTCAATTAAGAGACAAGTCTTCTCTGTACTATCTTTTACTATAATGTCTGGTCTATTTGCCTGGATAGTACTGTCAGTATGTATAGGGAAATCCCAGAGGATAGTGACATTATCTCCTTCAACCACTGCTTATGGATGGTGCTCAATCCAATTGTTGGGTGCAGACAACTAATAGTGTTTACATATTTTCCAGTGTAAATACTGACCTACTCTATCATGATGGTATTTGTATTCATTTAGTGGTAGTACTGGACAACCAGCTATGAGGTGGTCAGCTGTCTCAGTGAAATCATCAAAAGACATACATTTTGTATCTATACCATTCTTTGTGATGTTTGCCTGGTAGTTTCTCGTAAATAATGATAAGTCCTGCGCAGCAAGAATGAAACCTTCAGTGTCAGATTTCAGTCCAGAGCTCCAAAGCCACTGATGCGTTATTGCTTGATGAACATCTGCTTTTTGGCATCTGAGATGTTACTTGACATCAAGCAGGAGTATGTGGATGCTTCGTGTACATGTAGTCTAGTTTCATTGTTAAATTCGTACTTATGTTGACAGCACAGGAACAGAACATGCTAGGTATTTATGCTTAGTGTTACTGATCACTTTCTATGATGATTGTGCTCAAGTCTAGTTGCGATAATTCAGGTATTTGTTATTTGCTCATTCTGTGGGCATGATTTTGTCTCGCTGGGCCGCCATTCATGGAGTGCAAGTGCAGAGTAGTTGAAGGTCAGGAACCTCGAAATACAGTCAATCAATCGATAAATGTACTCCTAGAAGATCAGGCACCAATACAGAGTAATACAGGTATTAAGTGCTGCTGTGGCAAAGTTTGCAAGGGTATACTTGGACTTAAAGTGCACCAACAAAGCTGCAAAGTATGGAAGGACTAGCCAGAAATGTGTAAAGTGAATTGGAAGAGGACAGTAATAACAACAATCTTGATCAAGAAGCCAACGATATCACTTCTCAGTCGCCCATAAGTTATGGCCATACATGTACTCTTAAGAAATGGATAAAACTTCCAAAATTGCCATTAGAGTGGTCAACGGCCAAGAACTATCTTAAACTGCCACTATCAAATTACCCAATCACATTACTGGATTTAAATTCAAATATTAGTTTCATGCCAACCATCATATACAATTATTGTGGTCAATATCATGGATGTGATGACAATTGCAATGAGGCAGATCTGAAAACCAAATACAAAGATTTCTCCATAAAGTAGTTGATGAAAGCATTACATCAACTTAACATTGTTAACAACAATGTGGAAGAAATAAAATTTGTATCACAACAGATTTGATATAGGGTAGGTAAAAAAGATCAAAACAATGGCATCAGCTACTGGATTTTCAGAAGTAGATTGTGACAAAAGCATTGAAAGAAATTTCTGGGGCTTTCTAAAACAATTATTTCAATAACAAAACAGCATCTTCTACATTCAGTAAAGCACAGTGTTTAGATTACTTCAAAATATCTTTCTCTGCAATACCTCCTAACAAAGCTTTTCATACTCCTGTATGGATTCCAAGCTTTTCAGTTCCACAAACTCCATTGAATCTGGATGTCTCTACGTATCAACAAATCACTAACGTGATTCTCAAGATGATATCGTCTTGGTCTTCCTGCCCCCTTGACCAAATTTCTATCATATGCTTTAAGACATGTCTGTATCTTCACTCTTATCTGATAGAGATTATTCATGCTGAATGGATGAGAAGTGTTGTTCCATCTGATTGAAAAAGAGCCTGTACAATTCTTGCCCATAAAAAGGGTGACCAAGACAACCCTGCAAATTTCCTACCTATAACTCTAGAGTCGATACAATTAAAGGTATTTACATCGTGTCTCCGTAATAACATCTTTCACTTTTTACCTTACAATAATACACCTCACTAGACACAGGTAGTAAAATATTGGCTAACTTCTACTATTACTCTTATAAAACTTATAGAAAGTACGAAAAAGAGAATATGTAATCAAAGTCCAATAGCTCAGGCTGTGTCCACGACTTGTTGCTGCAATAAAATCCATGATAGGCATTGAATGGTAATATTCATTTGTTTCTTAATGATAATGTTTATGCGATTTTGTCAAACTGTTAATCGTCAAGCATAGATAGTAAGATAGCAGTATAGCATTAACACGAAAATTTTTCTTGCACGTATTATCATTTTCAATTCTGTACTAATAGAAAGTGTTTTGGCAGCTGATCACAGAAAAGTGACAGTTATGAAATCTAATTAGTTCTGGTTCAATGATCACTAACGAGTCAAAAAAGTGCATCTTTTTAACAAAGATATCTCATTAATTTAATGATAGTTATGATTGAAATTTGGTACATAGTTTACAAATGCTATAATGCACATTCCTTATCAAAATTAGATTCATACTATTTATCAATATAAAATGGCCAGAAATGTTTATGAATATCAAACAAAATGGGGGATCATTAAGGTTCAAATGGCAGCCAAATCAGTACCCTGGTATTAATTAATTGATGTTGGTAGGTAATATCATCTGAGAGGTGTTCTTCAAGTCTATAAAGTTGTAGGTTTATAGGGTAAACTATTGAAAAGTTATCTTTGTTACAAATTTGGACTTAACAAAAAATGTTTTGAGAAAATGACTTTGAAGTTGCCAAATAATCTTTTTGAATATAGGTTTGTCTCAATAGCCACCAAACTGTTAAATTTCACACTCTCTCTCTCTCTTTCTCATCATCACTGCATCATTTTCTGACTTATTTAGGTTGCTTCTGTATGTCTTTGATGATTTTCAGACTTGCAGTTCATGGTTGCTACTTACACCCTACTTACATTGTCATTGACAAAATCCGAATGCCAGGCTGATGAGCTACTTCAATACCGAATAGCAGAGAGCTGATGAGGAACTCAACTCAACCATAGTTTTCCATTACACCAGGCTGTGTTGGTTATTTTTGCCAAGTAGTTTACTTTAGTGCCTAATTTGCACTTTCCTTTAAGCTAAGAAGTATTCTTTAAGCAGCTCATCACCATTCACATCCTGGAGAGAAGCTTTACAATACCTAGCATGGCTTTGCGTAGACATTGTTGTTCTAGGCTACACATACATTTTTATACATGATATCTGCACAGCTTTTCTCAGATGTAAAGCATGGCTTTTGACATTCATCAACATCATCATGTGTACTGGGGGAAGCAAAAATGCACCATAGCTTTCTTATAGCACAAAGAATCCCATGCTTGCGTGATTGTTAATCAATAGTAGTTATGCAATTCCTCTACTCTTCTTTTTTTGTTGACATTTCTTTGCCCCCTAGAAATTTTGCCCCTTAAAATTTATTCCTTCATCTTCAACCAAGCATCCATTTGTTTCTAAGTATGTCAAGTAAAGCCCAATTCTTCAATGAAAGAATTATCATATGGAGCTGCAGCAGTAACATATACTTATGACTTGCTATCTCCATCAGTAACAATATCTTTTAAATTTTAATTCAAAGCTTCAACTAATCTGTTGAACATGCCCTCTGCATCTTGTGATTCCTTGTCTCCAGATGAGACAAGGTAATTTAATGCACATGGATGATTTGCTTTGCAAAAATCATGCTATATAATATCTTTCAATTTTAGTTATCCACAGTTGACACAGAAAATACGAATGTCATGATAAAAGCTTATTTGCAAACGTAAATCATTCTCTAGCCTTTGATATTGGCTGATCATCCTATTTCCGGGTTGATAAAAAGCAATCACTTTTATACTAAAAGAAATGATGTCTGTTGAAGTAGAAATTAGTCAAGCTCTCAAAGTTATATTCAATGTTTTCTTCATACTATTGATAATCCCAAGTAGATCTTTGATCTCGTCTTCTTGAAAATACATCACTTCAATGAACCGTGGCCTCAGTTTCAGACTGGAGCCTGGGTGCCAGCCCGGGGGTGATAGAATCCTGCTAAGCTCAACACAACCAATTTTTCTCTGCGACTTGAACAGTGTTTGGAAACCGGAACTGTGAATTATTTTCGACCTTCTTCATTATCTGCTGATTGCTTGGTAGTCTAGTAACTCAGGAGCAGTTTTTTTAAAACCTTTTTCAAGTATTTAGCTTTGATAGGCTACAAAAAGTTGAGAAGAACATGGATCTTGTGGGATGTTGAAAAGGAGATGGCTGCTTCCTGTCTAGACAAGATTAAACTTCAAGATGGGATAACTCTGCCTAACCCATTTAAACTTGAAAATGTTTGGTTAAAAGAAGAAGGCAGTAAGTTTTGGCCACTGACATTATCTCCAGACATTGTAATTTTTGGCTTTTCATCCCATTGAACTTTCAAGTAAGACCTTATTGATTACAAAACTTTGAAGGCCTATGATTACACCCACAAGTATAGGTATCACCGTTTGACTTTCACAATATTAGGCAGTATTTACACGGGGTTGACCGAATGTTTGGTCAGCCAAATAGTTGGCTACTTAGGCATAACGTTCACACAGGGCCGGCTAACCGACCGCAAACTATGTCACTTAGGCATGCAAATATCCGGCCACTTAGGAAAGCAAACTTCTTTGGAATTTGGCCAGTCAAGTTCGCGAACCACCCCTTGTGAACGGCATTGGCCAGCCGAATATTTGCACAGTACCACAAAGAGTGTGTCAATATTCGATTAAGAGGCCTTTAATAAATGACAGATTTGTTTAAAATGAGTTTTCACTCCAAGAAAGTTACTAGTGGTTTGCCAGTTTACATTTCTCAACCTTTAATTGATAAAGAAAAGCATGGGTGAATGATGTTGTAGATTACTCTAAACACTGATGTCGGTTTTGAATGTAATAGCAAATATATACCACACCATGAAAAAGCGACAACATTCGTTTGACATACTTAAAAGCTTTTTTCATCTGACACTCATCTGAGTATGAAAACATCGGATAGTGACCTAAAGGTTAACTGAAATATATATCCAGATGCAGTTAATGTGATAGGATGCGTCTAATTGGCCCAAGCGTGACCAATTAGGACCTATTAACAGTGTTTACTTGAAAACTCCCAATGAGAAAACAAGCTCTTTTTGTCTACGCAAACAATGCAGCAAAGAAGACACCACTTTCTATCGTATATGGCAAAGGGAGCTTTTCTGGAATTCTAAAGGGCATGTCTTTCAAAATGTCTCCTAGGGGCCAGCCCCCAGGCCCCCACTTTCTCTTCACCTATTTCATACCACAGTGCTTGAAGTTAGGGTCCACCATTGTAGTGCCTTCTCTCTATAGACTTTCTTGCTACAGGCCTGCTTTCCATCAGGCAAACGTAGAGCTTCCTCCATTTCAAAGAAGTTAGCACCTCCTATTTAACTTCCCTTTGAGTGCAAACAGAAGTTACTACAGTGAATACACGTTTTTTCATTAGAAAGTGGTTTATCAAGAAGTAGTACCCAGTTGCTCAAGAAGTTAAGAAAGTTCAGTACAGGATTTTTAAAGCCTAAGAAAGTTTGTGAGAGTGCATTTCTTGAGTTAGTTGAAATCGCTCGTTATTATCAGATTGAAAACTAGACGGTTTTCCTTTTGAGAATATTGTACCGCCATTCATGTTCCACTATAGAGTATCACTTAAGTCAGTGGTTTTCAACCATTTTTTACCCATGGACTCCTTTTCCCTTAATTTTGTTGCGGCAGACCTCTTCATAGCTATTCGGAAAAAAAGTAGTTTGCTGTTTTCACTAAAAGTGGTAAAAAGATTGTTGTAATAATAAAAAAACGCTAAAAAGTAATGCTCATTTTGAAGGAAATATTGCTTTCTGCAAAGCACCAACACTGCTTCATCATCTTTATATCTCACATATGCTAATAGAATGGCTTCATTTTCTCTTAAGGTGGATTCATCAAGTTGATGTGCAAACTGCTTAACTTGCAATTTTGCTATTTACTGCTTTTCTACATCCTCTGCAATTTTATCAATGCGTCATGACACTGAAGAGTTGCTTAAAGGGATGGAATTTGTAACTGCATTTGCATTCTGTTTCAAAACTGCTGAAATAACTACTGACAAAAATGGTAAATTTACTGTTTCACTGAAATTATTGGGTTTTCCAGCCTTTGCTGTTATTTTGCTAATACCATAAGATGCCAGTAAGCAATCCTTCACTTAACTCACTTTGCTATTGAGCACTTGACACACTGTCCTCCCTCCTTTGAAATCACCTCTAAGTTGCCTAAAGTACTCTACCGGTTAATTTTTCTCTTCTTTGTACTTCGTTTCTAAATGGAAAGGCACATTGACTTCGTGACACTTTCTGGTGATGGAATAAATCCAAGGAAAGATATTCAACGGAATACTGCCGACATGTCTTTTTGCATAGTGCAGACATGGATAGCCTGTAGAATATTCAATTTAAAGTATACAGATCTTACTTCGTCAGGATGGACTTCAATGTAAAACTAAAATGAACTAATTGTGTCATGTTGACTTCTATAGACACTGAGAGTCACTATAGTTGCTCAAGACTATACACCTTTGCTTCATACATAGTTTCAAAAGTTTGTGACCTCACTAAGGAAGTTAGATATTTGCCTTAAGAATAAACATTAAGCAACACCGCCATCTTCTTTAGAACAGCTACAAATTTTCACCTTTGTTTGCTCTTGGCACTGACAGATGTTTGAGGAGCTAGATCATAAAACCTATAATAGCGAATAAGAAATAATTGCTCTTAAGGTAGATTCACACTTGTCGCGTTTTTCTTGCGGCCCAGTTGCCGCGAACCATATGTGGTAAGCGTTTTTTTTCAACGTCATCAGCCACGCGTTTTTTTAATGATGCGGCCACGCGTTTTTTTAATGATGCGGCAAAGTTGAAAAAGTTCAACTTTTCCACATCACGCCGCACAAGAACCATAGAAAGGGACATTGCATTCGGAAGACATATTGGATTTCAAACAAGTTAACAGAGGCAGTTTGATCGCTTTCTAAAGAAAATTACCGTGCAAGCATGCTACAAGAGGGCAGGATTATAAGAGATTATAGTATCGAGAGACTGCCTGGACAACGTTTGTCAGATGATAAGGAGTAATCCAAGCACAGCGATGAAATTCTTTGTGAAGGTGAATGTAAACATAGCTTCGTTGATAGGCCTATCATGTTTTATGTGAAACCTTCATTGACATGTCTGTTTAGCCTCAGGATTGCCAACCAATTTCTTATCCAAAGCAAACAAGTAGTATTTTCCGTCTTCAGCAATATTGTGAACCATAAACACCTGTGAAGTTACCAGATGACTCGAAGCTGTGTTGCTTCGCTTATAGCAGGAGACTCTGCATGTATGAACTACAGCCATTCGTTCTTGCCGCATCTTACCGCACCGCTTCATGCCGCGCTGCATCATACCGCAATATGTGTGAATCTACCTTAACATATCCTCTACTTATTGTAACTTGATCCATATTGCAAGGGAAATCTCATTTTTCGTAATAAAGTTTGTTCTGAAGTGGAAGTTCTTCGTGGACCACCAAAATGTCACTGTGGACCCCCAAATTGCTCAATTTTGCCTGTGGACTCCCAGAAATATTGAATGGACCCCGGTTGAGAACCACTGACTTAAGTTTATACATGTATGAGGCAGGTGCTAGACATTGTCAGAGCCCAAGTTGAAGGTACGACTGTGCAACTCACCATTAGTGTGATACAAACTGACATCTGTTCATATTTGCTTTGTATCAGTTGTAGTGATTGAAGTTATTTGGCATATTCATGATTGCAAAGAGTATCCATATTGTCAAGGTTATCATATTTGCTTTCTAGATGGAGAAAACAGTTGACTAGAGAGGCACCTTTTTTACCCAAATTGGCAAAATCTGTTTAATTATTTACTTCAAATAGTGGATCAGTGGCATCATTTATAATGCCAGATGGTCAGGAAAAATATTGTATATCCCTGATATGCAATCAGGAGAAATAACTTCATTTTCAAAACAAGTCATGAAAAATCAAGAAAACAATAGGCAGAATGCATATGAACCCTATCTTCCTTCATGCTGAATTTTCAGTTTGTCCTGTGCAGAAACAAATCAGCTCAGTTTATGGTATGAAGGTAAACTCTCTCTCCTTTAGCTTTACAGCTTTTTTGTGGTAATGAAATGCTGATGTGAAAAAGTGATTTTGTACAGAGTCACCGATGACTAAAACAGCACTTTTGCCAAGCCTAATGTTATGTCTGTGAAACACTTTTCCACTTTTTTTGCAAATGATGTACTCTTAATGAGGTACAACATTCACTTTTTATAATTGTGCAGAACTTCTTACTACTTACAGCATGGCAACATGATTAAGCACACAATTTTACACTTTGTCTTTCTTCTGTCGCTAGCATGGGACAAAATTCGGCAATGACCTAATTACACCCAATCGTACCACAAAAAATCGTTTCCCATGCCAGATTGTTGTTTTACCAGCATTGTCTATCACTGCTTCAATAGTTTTTTGAAGCAACTTTATGTCGTAAGCCGTGTTGAATTATTTTCAAAAGCCCTATTGATGTTTCCTCTGATGGAAAGTGGTCTGATGCCCCATTTACACTGCTCCACTTTTGTAAAAAATGCATATATCAATATCTTTTTTGTGAAACTGTTAACACTGCACTACGTGAGCAAAAATACTGCACTACTTGCCTTACTATGGTAGTCACTTCTAGGCCTACCAACACAAACACATCCCTTCAAAGTGCATTGCACCCTATTTAGCCATTTTTTCATGTAGCATAGTACGCTTTAGTTTTGGCGACAGATTCGAAAAACTTGCTGATGCAATTATATCACTATGAACGGAAAGAAAACATTGTAAGCAAAAGAGATTTAGCAAAAATGTGAACCCATGTCCAAACCTAAGACACTTAGAAAGTTTGAGAGAGCATCTGTAATAAACTTGCAAAGAAGTACATTTGCGTGTTGGAAAATTTTGTATTGTTATATTGCTCGCCACCATGCTCAATGATTAGGATTTTGTAGAAACAGCAAGAAAACCTGGAGAAACCCTGGTCTTTCGACTATAGTGCAAAGGTAAAGTTAGCCAAAATGTTTAGTGCTCGAGAATAGAGATTTATTGCTTGCCTAGCAAAGCAGTAAAGATTCTCAAATTTGAAAATTATCACATTTTATCACAAATTGTCACAAAGTCAGGAAGTGTCTCGTTTTGCCCCACATATGGGGCAATATGAGACAATATACCTGTTTCATAAAAGTGTTAAATTTTCAAGTTATGAAAATGCTAGGGACAAATTGCTTTTGCTATTGAATATCTTATATGTTAAGGAAAGTATATGAATGCTGTCTTCTTTCATTCACCTGTTCCTGGCTGAGCAAGATTAGAATATTTGCTTGAGCATCTCATTTTGCCCAGAATTTACCCTACACATGTGTCTTTTGTCGAATGCACTATGTAACTTATAAATTTGTTTGTCTTCTTGGCATATACAGGTTTATAATCTTGTTGACCAATTATGCAGTTGTTTTTTGCATGGCTTAGTTTTTGTTTGCTATATTTCTTTGATTCCAGCTGCTTCTTTTGTTCTCTTAGTTGACACACTATTTTTTCCATTGTGCATGCAAGGAGAAATTTATAATGTTTTGTATTAACAAGATTAACTTATTGTCTTAGATGTTGATGAATACAAAAGCAGAGGATTCAGATTCAGATCATGTCCCAATACAAAAAATTTCACCTCATCCAAAACCAGGTATATCCGGTGCTTTTTTCGACGGATCTCAACCATCGCTCTCAGATTTCGAAAGAATGTCTCAAAATCCTTATGATAATGTGGATTTTGATGCATCGCTGACTTACTCAAAACCAATCAAACCAGATCCAATTTCAACCACTACCCATTCAACGCTATCAAGTACCACTTCGCAGGCATCAAATGGTAAGTGAAGTTTATATTTAGCTTTTTTTGAGCTCTTTTGGCTTCAGACACTTCATTTTATGTTTTGACTTACTTTTAGCTTTCTTCTGTCAATTCAGTAGCTGAAAAATATCGAATAAAGTTGTTTACTTGTTTTATAGTGACTACCTAGTTTTTTCAGTTTTCCTAATTTTGTATGAAATATTCTTAATCTTTTCTTTATGCATACAAAGGTCTCAACAGTGTAAGGACTCAAATTTAGATCCATAAAAATCAAAGGCACAATGCAAATTACTGCTGATGTCTTAGGGTTTCTTTATTTTGTCACACTTAACTCAACTTAAATCAATTGCATGGTTGATTTCAGCAAGGGTGCCTTACTGGTGTTCAATGAGAATGAACATTCCTTTCCCTCAGCCAAAATGGAAAATGAAGATAGACTGTTTACTTTTGAGTGGGGCACTTAATTATCATAGAAAAGATTTGTACATGGCATAGTAATAATATCAAAAATTTATTGTTTATAGTAGGCTCTATAAACTTACTATAGGCTACCAAAAATACGATGTTACTCTAGGGTGGTTTGTAAGAGATAAACAGTACAGATTGACTAATTTCAGGTTCCTAGCTCAACAATCATCCAAGATTGATGAAGAAAGCAAAATATGCAGACCATTTCTAAGAACAAAGCACCAGAAAGAACTTGACATGTAACCAATAAGGGGGTAGCCCCAATTTGCTAGAAATACTGAACTGCGCATGTGCGGAGCTTCAATTTGTTGGACTAGAATGATTTGTATTTGATGCGAGTTGAGTTAAGTACGATGTATATAGCCAACCCAAACTTGTGTCTCATATTGCGAATGGGCATCATGAATTTGACTCGCACGTAATATTAGAGTTGAATCAATTAAAATATTGGATTTATACATCACATTTTTCATGTATCAAATAGACACTTAGTTTCCATCTGGGCTATGTAATTGATCCAAGGTGAGTTAAGTGCAGTGTATAAAACAACCCTTACTCCATCATTTAACAAAAGAATAGAATAGAGCAAGAATTATTTTATTGATGGTACAGACATTAATCTTAGAAGCAGTTTTACAGTTAATGGAATACAGAATTGTGAACTATTTTCATGTAAACCATAGTCCTGTAATTCATCACTTTTAAATAATTCTTAAATCAGCAAGTTTGAGTTTAATCATCTTATAGCCCAAGGAGTGAATTCAACCTTGGGATAGCACTGTGATTCACATGAAAATGGCTTTTTAAACTTGCAGATCATTTTAGTGAGTGAATAGCCAATTGACACTTTTGCATTTGTAGAATGGAAAGAATTTTGAAGCAATAAGAAAAAGGTTTTATTTGGCATCTTCTTGGGTCTTTTATCAAAATTTTTAAACATTGGCCCTTTTTGGCATTTTTTATGCAAAAATTAGTTGCTTTATTTAGATCTTTTCCTCACATTGTTTGCTTTTGAACATGCTTTGTCATCTACCAACCCTGGGCCTCATTTCGTAGGTGAGTAGACCTGCTTGTAGCTCAAGTCTGAGTCATCCAAGATTTGTGGTTACAAAGTAATGTCCACCAACTTTGGGCTTGGTTCTGGCCCTGTACAACGAAATTGAAACAAAGTAGGGTAGTTCAAATGTTCCTTATTTACTATTCATATGTTTCGCTCAATGCTATATTGACTATCTCTGGGACAAATGTCATAAACTCAATATTATAGTAGCTTAGTGCCATATTATTTCATCCTCCCCGTATTGACATAGCTATGACAATCAAAATATGTATGCACACTCTCCATTCTAGATTCGAAGCTGCACAATGACTGTATCAAGTGTTCCACCATATAAACTTAACTAAACCATTTCATTAGACACTTATCTTTAAATAGTTATAATCCAATCATACAATAATCAAATCTCCTGCACATGTAACAGGTCAGCTTGGCACTGACGCTTTTTGCAGTGTTGTATGAGAAGGGCTAGCTGGCTTTTTTGGGCTCGACCTTTTTAAATGAATCAACCCACCTTTACAGTTTAGCTCGCTTTGTGCAATTGTGTAAAAACTTTTTTCAAGGAATTGACCAAGGAGACTAGCCAGCTCAATGAGCCAGACTAGGGTCAATTCACCCATATATGCATGCCTTAAGAATTGCGTCTATGGATGCATGTTCACGAGATGCATATTGCATATTCATATGAGAAAGCATGCATTTTGATGTGATATCCTTTCTGTCCACACTATTAGCATAGAATCTAGAGATATTCAAAAATGCATATATCTTAAAAATAAAGAAATCTGGAAGCAGTTTCGCATTGCAGACACAGTGATATATCACATGCTTGGACCTTTCACTGAGTTCGTAGTTTCACAGTGCCTGATGGCAAATATGCCTGTTTAGTTAGGTTGCTGTCACAAAGGGCTTGTTAGTGCATTTGACTTGCTAGTGGTTGGTTAATTCAAGCCTCCCAGTTACTCCTAAAGTCTTAGAAATCCTACATATTCACCTTTTTCCCTGAAATTCCTAAGTTATTTATAAAATTGAACAAGAGACTCTAAAGTTCCTATTTTTTTCAGGAGTCTTGCATCAAGTATTAGTAGTAATGATATTAAGCAAATGTACGAAAGTGAATATTGTGAAGATACTAAAGTTGCCTTAGAGCATAGCAGCATCAATCTAGCAGAACTATTGAACGTGGAAAATGTGAGCTTAATCATATCATGTTAATTTTATTTGTATTTCTCAAGTAGTGGGATGTGCTCAATTTGGGGGCAATATGCGATGCTAGAAGGGTCACATGTGACCCCATGAATAGGTATACTAATACAATATTTATATGTAATGATCTTACTAGTAGTGAGTTGGGGGAGCACAAAATACATTCTCTTTACATGGAAGCCTTGCAGAAAATAAGCGAGAAGCATTATATTATGTCCTCAAAGCAATTAACGAAATATTGAGAAATTACAATTTCTGCAATGCCTTGCGAGATTGACAAACAAACAAGCATTGAAGTACTACATACTTTGTATTGGAGAATGTTGTTAAGTTTAAGATACCCTTAAAAATCAAAACACTTCTGCCCATAGCCCTAAAAATTTCCCATATTTTGACTAAATATTTCCTATATTCCTAAATAACGAATGAAAATTAGAAGTGGAAGACCTGTTAAATGGTTCCCTAAGTATTCCTTGAATAATGGTGGCATTGTGAAACTTCAATAGCAATCACTTTAGTCCTTTTGGTTGCTCTGGAGTACCCAGAGCATAGCTGATTGCTTTCGAATGATCATCAATCAAGTAGACCCTCATTTAAAGATTATGTACTTAAGATCTTCCTATAAATGGCAAGTTAAAGGAATGTATTTGACTTTCATTCCACGCATAGGGTTGTTTTACACTAGGCGGCATACTTCGGAGGAAGCGGAATATCCCACATAAGCACACACGTAGATCAATTTTGAATTGGCCTGTTAGCAGAATCCCTTCCAACTTTTCCGTAGCGGAAGTTCTTATATTTGCTGTCCATCAACGAACCACATGAACATAGGCAATCCTTCCAAGTCCAATATGGGTGCTATTAAATGTAAAGCGCCAGTCAATGTAAAGCAGGTAGCTACCATCAAAAGAAACGAGCAACTATTATCAATGCTCTCTTGGAATTGAATCCAAGTTTGATGAAAATTGTTGGTGGAGAGGGGTCTGTAGGAGATTCCAATGCTGCAAGTACCAAAGCATCCACTCAATCGAGTTTGGTGAGGAGTTATTCCTAGTGCAGCTGATGAGAAACTATCCAATTATTTAGGATAATGGAAAACCCAGACTTTAAGCAGAGAAACGTAAAATTGAATGAAAAGGTAGGATCTAACTTTCAACAAAGATGATGAGTATCAACTTTGACCTTTATGAGATAGCATTATGAAAATTTTGCATCAAGGGCTTCTTTGTGTAGCCTGCATCTACATGATACAGCAGTATGACAACAATTTATTAACTGCCACTGTTAAGTAAGTGTTGATCCTATAGTGCCAAAATGGGGTATTGAACTTCATGCAATGCAACTATATTTGGTCGATTTTGCACTAACTGTAGTTTCCTTTCAATTTACACTATGCGTAGCAATATCATAATGACATTGTCACTAACTCTTCATTCCGCATGGAAATTTCTACCTAGTGTAAAACTACCCATACTGCTGAGAGAATTATATTGATTAGCAGCAATTATGATCAAGTATGATTCAGTTCTCTGACTTTGAATAATGAAATTCCAAGTGAAGCAAGAACAAAAGGTCATATAGATGGGAAGGAGAGTACTACAGTAATCCACTTTTGTAATTTGGGGTTACCACCATAGTTGCTAGCATTGTGGACTTTTGTTTGCAGAGGGGAAGCTGAATCATTGACCTGGAAGCAAAAGTCAAACCAGTTACATTGACCCTTCCTTTTGCTGCCGTATGCCTGTTATCGAATGCTAACAACCATATCCCATATTTGATATCATTATTACCCAAGAAGGAGATTCCATTTTTCTGCAAACTGCCCTGTTTTGTCAGTTGAGGGTGTCACAACCGCCCCTAGTATTTACGTCCCCTATAGCACCAGTACCTATATGTAAATCAGGCAGGGGGTCCAGGGACATGCTCCTCCGAGGAAATTTTGAAATTTAGATCTGCTGAAGTAACCGACACTACATTTTATATATTTATTCTCAGAAGATTTTGCTGAATTTTGCATTGCAAGTCTTGATCGGCAATCAGAAACCAATAGAATGAGTTGCTTTTCATTGACATACTTTCCAGTCTAGATAGGACTTGGGTTTATCTTGGAGACTGAAATTGTCTGCTGTCAAACATTTTTCACTGACAGGCAAACAAATCTCAAAGTTATTCTCAAAAATAGATCTGCCTACAATTTCTAACCTGGGGTGGGCTCTTATCAGCCCCCACACCCCCAAATTTTCCACCTCTGCTGATTTCTCTCTTGATTGTCTATTTTATGACCTTTCTTTGAATAAATTGTAAGCATACCAGTGCAAGATGCCTGTTAATTCTGAACCTTAGAAGCGCACTGTGCAACTGATTTTTGCTACCAAGGGAATTCAACTGGACTACCCTGAAACTTGCTTTAAGGTAGATCTCCACCAGACAATTTGTGTGACGATCTTCTGACAACTTTTCCACTACACATGGGCAATAGGAGCCAGAATCGTCTGGATGGTCGTCAGACGCTAGACATAAAGTTGAAACCAGTTCAACTTTTGATCGTTTGTTTGGTGATCTTGCTGAGGATCTCATTAAAACCATACAACTCTTATGGTGGAGACCTGGCTTTGATTGCTCGTAAGTCTCTTCAGTCGATGAGGACACACACCTTGGGCTTTTCTGGGGCAAAAGTCTATCGTTCTCCTCTCACAGAAAAGCGTGTTTGGTAATTCTAATATGGTGGTGGTGTGCCAAAGTACAGGAAGCGATAACACACAAGAAGCTGAAGAAGGAAAGAGACATGAATAGGTGCGATGAAACTATAGCGAACTACAAAATGGCTAACAAATTGGCGAAGAGGGCAGTAGCCAAGACCAAGGAAAGCGCATTGAAGGATCTGTATGACAGCTTAGAAGAAGGGCAAGAAGGACAACAGAGAGCAATACGGATTGCAAAGCAGAAGAACTGGGAATCCCAAGATGTATACCAAGTACGGGTGTTGAAGGGTAGTGATGGGGAATTACTGACAGATGATGAAGCGGTACGAGAGAGATGGAGATCGTATTTTCAGGGAGGAGAGAACAGTAGAGGCGGGACCAGAGACACAAGTTGATGAGATAACAAAGGGCAAGGTGGAAGAAGCGCTGAAGAAGATGAAGAGAGGGAAGGCGACGGGGCCAGATGACATTCCAGTGGAGGCATGGAGAGTGTTGGGATATACTGCAGTAGATGTGCTCCTAAAAGTGCTGACACACATCTTTGAGCAAGAGAAAATGCTGGAAAAATGGAAGGATAGCATCCTCATCCCGATTTTCAAGAAGGAGGGCGACATTTTTGCAAATACGTTTTTGGAAGACAAATTACGGATCTCCATTGGTAGTTCATTCCAGGACTTAGCACCAAGATATCTAATCGATTGTAGTCCATATAAAGAATTATTTGTTTGGACCATGAATATATGACCATGTTGTGATTGCCTTATATTAGGACCATGAACAGATGAGTTGTAATTAAAAAAACTTATGAAGACAAGAGGAGATATTATTATTTACAGTTTCATATACAAATATTAACAACTTTAGTTGGATTATGTCAAAAACACGAAGTAGCCTTAGTTCTTTGCATATGGGAAGAGAATGGAAAAGATAGGACTGATAAGATATAATTCTGACAGCTTTTTTGAATTTTGGCAATGCAATCAATATATGAGGCAAATTTTAGACCCCAAACTACTATGCTATATTATAGAAAAGACATAAACAAGGAGCTTTATACATTTACCAACAGATTGGTTGGCAGGAAATTTCTACTTTTAAAAACCATCCCACAAGTAGTTGATAGTTTTTTGATAGTTGAGTTATATGATAATTCCAATTTAAAGTTTCATCCAAAAAGATGCCTAAAATTTTGACATATTCAGCTCTGCTTAGTATTTTATTGCCAATTTTGATTCTTGCATCAGGGGAAATTTAATTTGAGTAGAGTGAATTATAACATAATTTGTCTACACTTAGCAATGTACCTGCATCCAGTCATTTCTTAACCAGTTGAAGCTCTTTATTCACTTGTTTAATCATTTCATTTCAAGTTTCAAATTCATAGTGGATGCTAGTATCGTCCACAAATATGTAAAATTCTATCTTCTTTGGAGCTTTTGGCATATCATTAATAACTTTAAGAGACAGTAATGGACCAAGTACATGTCATTGAGGCACACCAGATGTAACTCTAAAAGGAGTGGATTTAGTCCAACTTTTTGACAGAAATTGATCCCTATAATATAAATACGATTTAAGCCATTGCAGAGCATTACCTCCTACCCCATAATGCTCAAGCATTGCAATCAGTATATTATGATTAACTGTGTCAAAAGCTCTTTTGGATATCAATGAAAACTCCACATCCAAATCGTTTATTATTGAGAGTCAGTCTTGTCATTTCAGTCATACTTAATAGAGCATGATGTATAGCACGATCCTTTTGAAATCCAAATTGCATAGGGTAAGTTACGTTATTTGCTGTGAGAAATGTGTGTAATTTATTGTACATTATTCTTTCAAATACTTTCCTAAAATGAGGCAGGAGAGAAATTGGTCTATAGTTTGAAACTTATTCATATCATAATTTCCCTTTTTATGGAGTGCTATAACTTTAGCAGATTTTAGTTTAGATAGAAAGTCTCCTTCCTAAAATGATTGATTTACAAACTTCTCAAGATACTGTGATATAAAGGGTTTTTGGAGTTTCAGTAGCTTAATTTGTATGCTGTTAGGTCCAATTGATTTTGTCGAATCCAGGTTTGAATCCACATCTTCAATTTCAAACTTTGTAGTTGGTATAACAAACATAGAGTAAGGGTTAGGGGCTGTTGTATAATCCATGGGAGATTTTGAAGCTCTAGGCATGGCTTTTACTATATTATCAGCTACATTTATAAAGCAGTCATTAAATACACTTGAAATCTCTTCTGAATTCAATGTCATATTTCCATTTTGGTCTCTTACTCCATTAATTCTGTTGGAAAGTAGATTTTTATGAGAGATAATAGATTTGATTCCAGACCATAATGTCTTAGCTTTTGATATATTTGATGAAAAATAATCTTGAGAATATTGTATTTTGCACCTCTATAAGTCACTAGCAAGACGGTTTCCAAACTTATTGTGAATTGCCTTATTCGTCAACGATTTATCATTCTTGAACTTTTTAAGATTCTGTCGCGGATTTTTATCATTTTGTGTTTCCGTTTACGTATCTACATTTTATTTCTAAATCATAGCTCTTTTCTTGCACATTTGCTACTAGGTACATGCCTATGTACTAATTTGTGCTTGTCTTTAGAAGTGTATCATAGCTAAGCTCAATATTAGAACCGTTATTTAGTTAGGAAAAGTCTATGCTACAAAAATCATTAATGAAATAAGTTTTTTCAAGAGAAGAATTGTCATATACAAAAGATTTTGATGACAAATGGATGATGTTCGTGTTCATGGGTTGACTCAGGTGAGAGTGGGTTTGAGTCCTTTGTTTGAGCATTGATTTAGACATTGCTTCCATTGTGCCTGTCATATGACGGCATTGAAATATAGTACAGCTATGCCAGGAATATACTGTCCGCTGAACTGCACTGCTTAGCAAAAACTTCCCAAATTGTGCATCTTGTGGAGTTGACTCCACTACATTGTATGATGAAAAACTGCTCATTCTTTTCTTTGTGCCAATTATCCATGTAATGATACAGTTGAACTAATGTAATTCAAATCTTCATGGGGATTCAGAATTTCTTCGAATTACATGAGTTTCGATTTATAGGAGTTTGACTTTTTCCGGCTGAACTTTGGTGGGGAAGTGTTACCGGGTTTACGGAATCTCGACCTTTTAATACTGATTCACTATTTCTGCGACAGAACGGGTGTGATTGATTGGTCATAAGCTTCATGTCGAAATAGTTGGGAGGGTTGTTTCTACTCAAGACACTGTCATCTCTTTGGTGACTTTCTATGATTCCCCAGATACCTCCTTGAAAGTGATTCCATATCTATAAAAAGGTTGAAATTCCTCACTGTCCTGGCTATTTTTCATGACGGGATACAGTAGGGAGAGTGATTGAATACAGTAAAGGCACATGGAATATAATTCATTCACCTTTCTTTCCAGCCTCTTAACTAACTATCTGATGCCGTGAAGTCTTCATATTTCGCAAATTCGTGTGCTTTTTCGGACAAGATTGTACCATTGATTGGGATGTTGTTTCCGCGCATTGATTTAACCCACTTAAACAAGCGTCATTTAGTTTGTCGTATTTATCTGCTTTAACCCCTTCGTTGGCGTTTCAAAGAGGAATTTTCAACAGCTTCGATTATTTTCTTATTGTTCTTCCAGGTTGCAAGTATTCAAGTGGGAATATTGTATTCCTTGGTTAGATCTTTGTTAAAGTGCCCCTTTTCCAGATCCTTTAAAGCATTATACTTTATTTTCAAAGTCACTTCATTGTGTTTCCTCTTGGATGCCATTTTTGGGAATGATGTAAAATATGAACAAACAAAAACACTCTTGACTCTTTTTCAAAACATTCTATTTCAACGAAGCATTCGGTTATTGAAAAGTTCGAATTTGATTGAAACGTTCCATTGTTAAAAAGTTCGAATTTCACGAGAAAGTTTGATTATTGGAAAAGTTTTAATTTCATTGAAACGTTCCATTGCCGAAAAGTTTGAGTTTTAGAACTTTGAACGGATTAAATATTTTCAAAGTTCGAATTACATAATCAAAATTTGCTCACGGGGCCAAGAAAGTAGTTCAATTTACATGATTTTTCGAATTACATGAGTTCAAAGTATAGGAGCTTTCTTGTAAGGATTTTAGAGTAGACTCGGACAGGACTGGAGAATTTGTTCGATTTATATGATTATTCCAACTATAGGAGTTCGAATTATACGAGTTCAACTGTCCTTCAAAGAACATTCTCTTGGAAAAGATCTCATACATCAACTATTCAAATATATATGTGTAGTTGCGGTCATTTATTTACTTTTACTTTTTTATATGCTTTGTCTATTAATTTATTTTTTTCATTTATTTTCTTTTATTTTTGCATGCCTTGGTCTCTTTGTTGGTACCGGATATCTTCCAATATGGGTGACACACCTGTCCGCCATAGCATATATTTTGAATTCAATGTTCCTGGAAATACCAAAGGGACTTTCAATAGAATGCATTCTTCATAGTTGTAAGATCCCCATTGGAATTAACGTGGCAGTATCTTTATATGTATATATGTGTATGTCTATA